>JAUTDX010001447.1:0-87208 GCA_030844895.1 Ambrosia x helenae | reverse complement strand
TTTTGTATACTTCAATAGATGTTTAAAGCATTAAACAAATAAATAGTTAAAAAGAAAAACCAAAAGTTTGAGAAATAGATTTTATCGTTACGTTTTTTATTAAGTAAGAAAAAGTAATGCAAGACTTTAGTGTGCATGTTGGAACAACTTTTTTTTTTTTTAAATGTACGCATATTCGGAAAAGATTATAACTTTACTCTCTTAGTTTAAAATTTGTAACATATGTATCGGAGAAACTGTAAGGCGCTATTAAAGTGTATTTAATGACTAATACTTGTATACAAAATTTGAAGACGCAAATAACATAACAAATTTGTTTAATATAAGCTCACATTTATTCAATATTTCTAAGTTACAATCATGCCTGAAAATTTGAAATCAATAATCATGAATCTATTCTAATGGGCTTCTGGGAGCCCATTGGGACTTTTTTGTTGGGCTTAACCTATAATGGGTCACATCTAAACAAGATTAACCCATGGTTTGATGGAACCTTCTGTCAGCGTAGACATGTCAACATGTGCCACACAAGAGTGTTGACATGGCGGAGCCACCAGTTTGTAAAAAACATACGGCATTTGGATAAGATGTTACACCTAACCTTATCTTGTAAATTCGGACTCCATATCTCCACATTCCTAGTTGTTAAGTTTTTAATTCAGAAAAATATTACCATTGTTAGACCATGTGTTATGAAGCGATAAACATGACGAAGATTAGGTGTAAAAAAATAAAAGATAAAATACTTTAACATTTGGTACACTAATCAAGTCTTGGATCATCCACAATACATCATTGTGGACGGACTAACTTCACCAAGGACTGCATTGTAGGAGGTTGGTTTTGTTTGGAGTGGTCCGCTGGTCCTTAGGGGTGGGATCCCCCCCCCCCCCTTGTACTTTATGATCAAATAAAAAAAATAGTTTTTTGTATGTGGGTTATAAATTAAATAAAAGAAAAAGTAAGTGATGAGGTGAAGGTTCCGAATGTTTTATGATTGAAGAAAAAAAATTGGTTTAGAAGGGTTGCAATTTGAAATGACTTGTAATGATGTGGCATGATGAAGTAACGATTTGAAACGATTTCTTAGGCTAACATTGTGTATGCTCTCACAAACAACAATATTAAGAAAAAGAAATTGATATTTAGAAAAAACTTTAAAAAATCTAAAAGTCGTTGCAAGCTTATCCACCATAGTTAATAGTTATCCACCATCATCATTATATAATAGTCTATAGCACTTTATTCTTCCAAATCGTTCCCATAGTCATCTATTTAAACACCCATCAACAACCCTCCATAATATTATTATTATCATCATCTCATCTTATTATTATTAATCACTCAACTACAAAACTCGAACCACAAAACAAAATGCTAGCCATCTTCCACAAAGCCTTTGCACACCCCGTACCCGAACAACTCAAAAGCCCATCAACCCATCATTCATCCAAACTCCCACAACATACCCTTGAAGCATTCCTCTCCATACATCCCACTAAACACCTCTTCCATCACCATTAACAACACAGCCGTTCTTGCTTATGTTAAACCCGACCGCCCATACTCCGTCCACCAGAGGCTGTTCACCGTGTTTGACGACATATACTGTCTCTTCTTGGGCAGTTTAAACAACCTATGCATGCAAAATAAACAATATGGTCTTTCAAAAAACACCAATGAAGCCATGTTTGTTATTGAAGCTTATCGTACGTTAAGAGATCGTGGGCCTTACCCTGCTGATCAAGTTGTTAAGGATCTTGAAGGTAGCTTTGCGTTTGTTGTGTATGATAGTAAAGCTGGCACTGTTTTTACTGCACTGGTAATGTTTTGTATTGTGTTTTTTTTTAAATAACACTTTTCATTCCATAAAAGCGAAAAATACATTGAAAATAGTAGGCAGACGGGCAACAAGCGGCACTGTCACCCCTTTTTGTAGGGCGGACACTATTCTTTGTTGGAATGTTTTAATAAAGATATATGTTGTTATATATGCAGGGATCAGATGGAGGTGTGAAACTGTATTGGGGTATTGCTGCTGATGGATCTGTGGTTATATGTGATGATTTAGAGGTTATTAAAGCTGGTTGTGCTAAGTCCTTTGCACCATTCCCTAAAGGTATGTCATATTCAATCCTTTTTTTTTGCAGCAAAAGTTGTGTTTTACCTAGCCCTATGCCGTAAACGAATCCAATGTTTAGTTCGGGAATTTATTTGGTGGGAAGTTTGTTTATTTAATAAACGGACAATTATGAACAAAAAGTGTGTTCATTTAGTTAAATGAAAGAATATGAATAAATGGCGTGTTTTGTTTATTTATGTTTGTCAACACACGTTTACGTTCGTTTAAATTTTATTATTTTATTAAGTAGTTATATTTATGTAAATATAAACCTAGATTGAGTTTTCTAGCTACTTGTATAAATATAACCAATTAGCTAGTAATTGGGATTTTTTAGTAATACAAAATCATTTAAATTCCATTTATATTTGTAAATGCCCGTTCATGAACTGTTCGTTTAGGTTTTAAACGAAAGAAGATAAAAGAACACGGACATGAACAAAAAAATATGTGTCGATTAAGTATTCGTGTTCGTTCGGTTCGTTTTACAGTCATGCTAGCCCATTGTTTAATGGGGAAAATCATCAAACTGGACAAGTTGACCAAACAAATCATCAAAATTATATAGAAACGGCTTAGGTGGTGTTTTTTCCTGGCTTAGCCACCCAAAAATTGCCGGCGCTTTAAATTTAAACAAGGCTCCGAATTCTGCCAAAGGCGATTTAAGCAGTTAAAAAAATGTCTATTTTGGTGATTTTTCCATTTAGATGGGTATTGACTAAAATCCGGTTAGTTTTTTTATGACGGGTTCTCATTTAAAAAATGTTTAAATAAAGGGTAGAGATTTGACCCTATTTGGACAAAATTTGCAGGGTGTATGTTCCATAGTGAAGGGGATTGATGAGTTTTGAGCATCCAATGAACAAGCTTAAGGCAATGCCAAGGGTGGATAGTGAAGGAGTGATGTGTGGGGCTAATTTTAAGTGGACACTTACTCAAGGGTTAACTCGATCCCTCGTAGAGGAAGTGAAGCCAATTGGACCCAATGGGACGACCATTATTGATCAATCTTCAACATCTCCTTTACTTGGTCTTTTTCGTTTTTTTTCTTTAATGTAAATACTAAGTTTTATGTATTGCAATGCATTATTATCATAATGGTTTTATTGTTATTTCGTGTCGAAATTTGATGCGCTTTCATATGTTGAAATTGTTATGTAAGATCACTAGCCATACCAAACACTTGGTTGTCACACAACGTTTCTTGTTATTGACACGTTGCGTGAATTTGTTACGCATGCTCTATGTCATCGCTAGACGTCCTCCAACGACCAGTCCCACAAGTAACATAAGGAAGGTAAATTACGTGTCCCAAAGTAATTTGTGTCTTTATCCCACAACTAATCATTTACGAACCTAGGGTGAAAAAAACCACAAATCAGTTGCTCAATCGTTTATTAACCAATTACGATTTCGGTGAATAACGAGTCTCGATTATTTAACCTGTTATTTTGTCCAAGATTCATCTTCTCGCTCAATTGATCTAATAGAAACCAGTTGAATGTTTTTATTATTCCTTGTTATTTGTTAAATTTATACCGTGTTATAAAATTGGATGAAATCTTAGGGGTGAAAACTACACTTTATTCTAAAATTTAGAGAAAACATACACATCGTCACTTTCCTTTTTGTTTTCCGACGCTCGATACTCGCACGACGTTCGCTTAAAAAATGTTTGGATCAAAGACGCTCATTAAACTTTGGCTATGTTGAAAACCGCTCGGTTTCGTTCGACTCGGTTTGTAAACAAACCGAGTATGGAGGAAAGATCCGATCAGTTCAGTTCATCTCGTGAACAACCCTAGTTTTGTGTTTCTCATAGACTAAAATAGCTTACAACGAACCCCTCTCCTCCTATTTCTTTTCCTCTCACATAAAGCGTTTCTAAACGTTGTACACACAAAAACGATCCTTATCTACTTCATTTGAGTTAAAATATGTATAAAAAAGCGTGCTTAATTAACACGCTTTGGTGTTGAAATTCTCTCAAAATCACTCGCAATATGAGAACTTTTTGGGCCGTTCGGAATTTGCTCGGTATTTTCACGTATATAACACTAACTAGTGTTTTAGTTACCCGCGCTTCGCTGCGGGAGCTTCTGTTTTGTTGCGGGTTTGGTGGACAGTAGAGATAACATTAAGGTGACTGTTATTTTCGCGTGGGTTTCACAAAAATATTCACCGCCCATTAAGTTCCAGACCAACCTTAAGATTACAACAGTTGAGTTGCTCTCTTGTTGCCTTTATTTGGAGCCCACAAATATGTGGCTAAAAGAAGCAGCCATAAGATGTTGACTATTTTGTTTTCCTCATTGGTGGGCTAATTAAGTAATCCGATTAAAAATTACATATTGAATGCAAAATGTACTAAATAACAACATCAATATAGTATTATAGTAGATATTCGTTGCACATTTAATGACTCAAGCGGCGACGTGAAACATAACAAAATAAATAAAATATTGGGCGGGAGTATTTTAGACAACAACACTGTTGAAGTGCCGTTGTTTTAATATATATATATATAAAATGTGATATGTTATTATGTCAATTATCACATATTTATTTGCATCAAATATCAATGCTAAGTTATCAACGTGATGTGTTACGATACAAATAAAATATCACAAATATATAGATAATTATTACAACAATAAAATATCACAATCAAACACTTCTATCTATGTAGGTAGGCGCGCGTACATTAGAATTACGACACTATTAAAGTGTCGTAAAATTAATATATAGATAATTTTATTGGGTGGCTCACCCGTTAAAAAGCGGTTGTAAAAATAATTCAACCATGAACATTTTTTTTTGCTAAATTTACGGGTTTTTTTTTTTATTTTTTTTTGTAAGGAGGGAAGCTAGCTGTTGTAGAAACAATTCATCCACAAAATTATTATATTTTTTTTTGCTAAAAATTGCGTTTTTGTAAGGAGAGGGTGGCTAGAGGTTGTAAAATCAATTCACCCAACTAACCTCTTTTGCTAAAAATTGCGAATTTTTTAAGGGGGGGGGGGGGGGGGTGTGTTGACCTTGTTTCAACTTAATCAAAAGAAACCACCCACCTTATGGTGGAGAGGTACCGAGAAGTGATGGAGAGACACTTGATCATTGTGGTCATGGGTTCGACTCCTGATCCCTCCAGGTTTTATCGGTTCGTTGCTGTCGTGCCTTCAGGCGGGTATGCGGGCGGGGTTTTCCCTGGAACATGAGACGGTGTGGGCATGGGGCTCTGTCTGTGCGGGTTGGGCAGCCTAATGGAGCTACCTTTCGCCAATGGGTGCTGTGTACGGAGTTCCCCGTGCGATTCTTAGTTGGTCGTTCAAAAAAAACTTAATCAAAAGAAAAGATTTAACAAGAAAAAACTATTTGATTAAACGTGTAGGTACATAAAACCTAAACATAGCCCCTATTTACATGACTATATCTATATCTATACTTACTACATTATAAAGGATGATGCATGAACAAATATGTTCAAATTGTCTAAAGTTAGAATGGTATACCAATGGTTTCTTATAATTTCCTAAATTTTACCACTTCTCTTCCTTAAATGCCCCTAAAAGATAATCAATGGGTATTTTAATGCATAAAAACCTTCTAATTATTATATTCAAACAACTTTATTATTATTAAAATAACATAATCTTCATAAACATATTTGGCACCCTAATGATTTAATAATAAATTTCAATCATGGACAAAAAGTGATTTGTGCCAAAGCAGACCGCTTGGCCCACATCAATAAGTCTATGTAGTGTGTCGTGTGTTTCGATGATGATATTAACATGTATCAAGTTCCATTAGTTATAGTTTCATGAACACATGTTTATTAGGTGTCAACACATGTTAGTTTATGTAATTCTCATATACGTGTGTTAGTGAGGTGTTATCATGTGTTAGTGGGAGGTAGCCTCCTATAATACTTTTTGATTGTTCGGGTTTGTGTGGATTGTATAACTATCCATTTAGACATTGTCACATGTATTGTTATTTTGTATTGTGTGGTAAACGGGCATCGGGTTGCTCTCTGTTGAACATGTGATTGGCTTGACTGTTCAACGCCAATTGTTTGTATAGTTTGGGTGTTGTATGCATAAACGGATAATTTATCGAGTTTTCTTGATAACTAATGCTTTTCCAGACTAGGGGGTATAGTGTGTGCAAAATGTCTAATATGCACATGTAATGACAAAAATAAGTAAAATGTGTACGGATGTTGACCTGGATCGTTGACTGGTGTCACACATGCTATCATGTCTCCTTGTAGACTTTAAATAATTACCCCAATACGAAGCACAATGCTTACACACACATAAACATACACCTTACATATTGATTCTTTTAATCATTTTAAGGTTTGAATTATGTTTACGCCATGTATTGTCGACTCCGTTGCAACGCACGGGTTCCCTGCTAGTTTATACCAAACAATACTTAATGCCAAGAAATTACTTAGACTAGAATTAAGAACAAGATAATTATAAAGTAAAACTAATATAAATCCTAATCTTCTTACTAAAATAAGCTAAACTATTTACAACTTTTTAACTTTTGAATATTGACAAGATTAGTTCCAACAGGGTGGCTCCCCCGTCGCAAACCAGTTGTAATAACAATAACAATTCACCAATGGATATTTTTTTGCTAAAAGTTGTGGTCGCAAATACGGAGTTTCTTAGTGGCGTAACACAATATTACGAACATGCATGTTCACCAATCCTCATGCTCTTTTCAGTCTTGTTTCTTTGTAGAAACATGAAAACAAATTTATTTGTCTTTCTAAAAAAGGAAACAAAGTAATAATGTTTACAATTAGTGTGCTTCCGCGATGATAAAAATGAGAATCTATATGACTATAAAGGTCTAAATTCAAGGCCTTGCACGGTAATCCCTTTAAGCCCCTTATCGTAACTGGAGAATCGAAGACGTGTGGAAATCATTTTGATGGTAGCACGCGTCTGAAATTCTAACACATGTACTTCCATCCAACCATCACTCCTCAATTTTGGAAGGCCTTTTATCATGGGTCTAAATGATGGGTTGTAGGTCTTTTTGATCGTAACATTCCCTTTGATAACTGGGGTTTGAGGAGTACTTAAAAAGATGTTGTATTCTTCTTCCAAATCCGAATTTTCATCGACCAATTGTACCGGAGGCTTGATATCTTTGTAGTCATGTGGTAACTTGTAGACAAGATAAGTTGCATATGTTGTTTGAGGTGACAACATTTTGGATCTGAATTTGCAGTAAACATCAAATTTATCAGAAATGCACTCAGCCACTTCTTCAAATCTGTGACAAGACATTGTGTGCAATAAAGTGTTAGAATTGGACAAAATATATACTCAAAAGGGTTTTAAATATAAGTATTACATGTGCTAGAATCCATCTCATATATATGTGTTACACGTTCATGAGGACATGTTCAAATTTTTGCATGTTGTGTATGGCTAGATTTTATTACTATTTCATTGCCACAGTTAGAAGATATTGTTTGATTAAGTCTCCTTTGTAGTTATCCTCATTGTAATTTGTATATAGTTTATCTGTAATGCACAATATCTTACGGGAATTTCATTATTCTATAGTATTTGGCAAAACATACACATGCATACAAGAAAAGAAGCTGGGAAATAAGAAAAGAACCTTGTTTCGGGTATAGACTTCCATTCCCATTTGTTCTCTTCCAAAACCGTTATTGCTGGTAGCATAAGACATTTCTTCCCATCTTTGGTTAGAGAAACCCACTGTAAATCAATAACTATGTAAGTGCTTGTTAAAAATCATGGATCATTCCCTTCAACACGTATACGATTAGACTTATGTGAAGGGGCCATATATCTTAATCAATTTTTTTATCTAATAGATCGTTCTGGTTGAATTCACCTCTTCGCCATCTTTTATTAGAAGCCCTTTACAAAGAATATTGTACAGTTCCTTCATGGTTCTCCATTGAACATTATCTTTTGACCACTTGATTATGTCTTCATAATCAATTGGTAACTTTTTTCCCCAATATGTTTCTGTGTTTGATATTGGTTGCTTGTCAACATTCTTATCCCTTAACACTTCATGTTCTACCTATATAACATAACCACATTAGAGCTTGACTTAAGGTCAAAATATATAGTATTTTCTAACTAATGTAAATGAATAAACTGTCGTTGGTTAGCTTACTTTCTCCAGGGTCGAAACTCGATGCTTTCTACTAATAAACTTGGACACCACTTAGTGTAGAAAATAATTTCAAGATCAATAGTTTGCTGGTCACTAGTGAACTGAAATAGTTCAGCCGTCAACCATCCATCTTCTCGCTCATCGATAGGAATGCATAAGAATTGCTTTCGTCCCCTTCTAACTTGTATTCGAGACCTATATACTGCTTTTTAATCTTATTTTTGAACACAAGGTTCACAGTGTAAGTGATTCCTGGTGACAAGAATTGAGTTCTGACATGAGTTTTGAACTCTGTTCCTAATGGTTCGTAGCAGCCCACTGCAAATCTGCATGAAGAAACATCAAAGAATGATGTATCTTGCTTTGTACTTATTGAATTGTATATCACAAGCAAGGAGCACAAAATATGGTAGGCATAGAAGGAGGATATATCACCTTGAAATATATTCATGCCAGCTTATATAATGCAAAGATTTACTTGTAGTTGAAGTTAAACATTCGGCTATTGATATCATTTCACAATGTTCACCATTCATATTTAGTGAAAACCACTGTCCATTAAACAAGTTCAACTGTCAATTTTTTTATTTTTATCAAATTATAGTGTACCTATAGTGCAAAGATTTTAAAAGTAAAGGAAACTATATTTAAGCCCAAGTGTTCTTTTGTAAATAACTGCGAGGGTGTTAGGTTTACCGTTTTTCCACTGTTAAGGAGGATCCCTTTAAGGAGAAGCATCTTTAATTCGCCTTCGGATCTGTAATTCAGAGGATCTGTCGCAGTCAAAATGATCATTTTGTAGTCCTCTGGCAATTTCAGTCTTTCATAAAGCTCCTGATATTTAAGTGCAGTCTCCAATGTTTCAACAACACGGGGCATCATTGGTCGCTCTTCAGGAGATTCCTGCAGGCATTTAAACGCGATCTCTGAATAGATTTTCAAAGTACCCGGATCCAGTTGTTGTTTCAGATCTTGAAATATAATCTCTTGCAACTTATTCTGGTTGTAGCTTTCTTTCCACGTGGGCACATGAACCTGAAGTTGACCATTGTTATAGTCATAGCATAATCTCCCACATAACACTTCCAATAATAACACCCCAAAAGAGTATACGTCCGACTCTTTCGTTAAGAAGCATTTATATCTATACAATGGATCACAATACGCATGGGTTCCAACAGGATTGGTGAAATGACCTGCGTTCTGCTGTTTAGCAGGTACTATCTTGGACAGTCCCATGTCAGAAACTTTAGCATTCCAATTTGCATCGAGTAAGATGTTGGAGCTCTTTATATCACGGTGGATAACTATTTCTTTAATGCCAGTGGCATCATGCAAGTAGGTTAGTCCCATTGCAGCATCAAGGCATACCTTGAGACGTTGTGTCCACGTGAAATCCATGGAACTTAAATGACGCTCTAGGCTTCCATTAAGTGCATATTCGTACACAAGGATCATTTCACCACCCTGGATGCAAAATCCCAGGAGAGCAATGAGTTTTTCATGCGTGTAATAGTTAAGTATTGTGATCTCCTTCCAGAATTCAGAGCCTCCTTGCCCATATTTACGATCCAGACACTTAATAGCAACCATGCTACGCCCCTTATAGTGAGACAGTTCTCCTACATACACTTGCCCGAAACCACCAGATCCAATGAGTTTTGATTTATCAAAGTTGTTGGTGGCTGATTTTATATCTTCAAGTTGGATTTTAAGATGTTCATACTCCTTCATGAAAGTCTCCATTATTTTGTTGGTCAAATAAGAAGAATAAGAAAAAACAAAGAAAGAAAGTGTTCCAAGCAATCAAAGATGCAGTAGGTGCAAGGAGAATTAACCAACAATATTGGTGTTTGTATAGTAACTAATGGAATTAAGGAAACTCACAACTCTAAATGAAAAATGGAGGACAACTTCAATACACAAAAAAATGACCTTATATTCACTGAAAAGCAATGCATTTATATAGGCACACAAAAGACAGTAGTTAAGAATACCTTACCAATATACTTACCAACTATTAATTTTAAATTAAAAGTGGTTATTTAAAGGAACCACTTGACTTGTTATACGTACTAACACAAATGAATGGAGGGTGTTGAATACATTTCAGGATGTACATTGTAACATCTAACCCCTCCTAGCTCCCCTATTAATATTGTTCGTTTTATTGACTTCATAGCTTTGTTTGTCTTACCTGAATAGAGACTTTCTATGAAATCATTTACCCTTAGATTTCTCTCATTTTAAGCTCTCATATTCCTCTATTTTTTATTTGATTCGACTCTTCATCCGGACAAACACATGAGCAACTCTTATCCTATCTTTAATATTTCGCCTCTCACACAAATCAATATTGTCTGTTTTGTCCATGGCCGGCCCTTAAGGGGTGCGGGGAGGACTCCCGGCCCGGGCCCAATTTCTCGGGGGCACATTGACCCTCCGGCAATCCAAGTTTTCTTAACAGTGATGTTTTTAATTCGATGGATTTTTGTATGTTTGAGCCCCAAAATTGTTAAACAAGTATTACTCAAAGTGAAGGGTAATTTACTAATTTATATATAAAAAAAGTAAAGAAATATTGAGAGGGGTTAAGAATTAAAGAAGAAAATGAAATGGTTTGAAAAAAAATTGCAGGTTTATTAATGAGTGTAGAACTAGATAGGATGAAGAAAATGAAATGAAGAGGGATCGCACTTAGTTGTTTTTGCTTTTTACAAGTTGGTTTTAACTTCCTTTTTAACTTTTATTTTTGTTATGAAACAAAAAAAGTTTTAATTGCCAAACTTTCACCCATTTGTATTTTCATCATTTGTGGGACTCGAACTCCCAACCTCACCTAAGAGGGTTTGTTCCCTCTACCGTTAGAGTAGACTACAACCTTAATGGAAAATAAATTTTAATCCATCAATTTGATACTACTTTAATCGTATCTTAGAAAAATAGTTTACATTATTTATTTCATTAAGGCCTAAAGCTAAGGGCACAATTTTGTAGCTCGGCCGGGTACCTGAATTTTCAGGGCCGGCCCTGGTTTTGTCCATCGATCGAAAGCTCACAATTTGCTTGCTTTTGGTTAGTTGAGTGGAAATTTCTGATGAGCATCCTGAAATTCCATGCATTAATCTAAACACTTTCAAATTTGGACTTATTTTGAATCAAAACAGATATACGTGTTCATTCATAGAAGGCCAGATATTTATTTTGCACCTAGCATATCATATATATGAGTACTTTTGCCTGTTACATAGTTCGAAGTGGTGCCAACGCCCCAAATTAAGTCAAATCACATAAAAAAATTGTATACTCCAGCTGTTAATTTTTAAACAATTCGTGGCTGCTTATATGTCACTTTAGTTGGTTGAACGTACACATCAATCGCTTTGGATGCTAACTAGAATAGATATAAACTTTTTCTAAGCATTCCAACTTGACATTTTAACAAAGAACAAATGGGCTTAGGGCTGTTTGGTAAGCCTCTTAATGAGGCTCTGAACTATTCAGCGCTGAATGATTTAGCATTCAGCGTGTTTGTTTCAGCTTCTGAATGGAATGGTTAAGGCTGAACCATTAAGATTTGAGATGCTGCTAAACCATTAAGCACTGAACTAGGCTAAATCTTAATGAGGTTCTCCCATCAATGTGGGACAAAAATAATAACCACTAAGAGGTCCAACTTAATGATTCAGCACTTAACCATTCAGATCTCTTAATAATTCAACACTTAATCAACCAAACAATCTCTTAGTCTAATTGCTAACAATTACTTTTGTACATAACTTACACTACAAAATGGAAAACTTTCAGCAACAATCGTATATGTTAATAATCTCTAGGTGATTGTGAAGGTGAGTCATGTCGGAAAACATGCAATGGTGTGAGGAATTTTTTATGTATACTTTTTTATTAATGGATATTGGCCGTCGGTTAGAATTAACTCTTTTATCACGAAGTGTTAAATCTTTTTAACAAATCATTAACATTTACGCTGTGTTCCCGAGTTAACTTAACGAGAGAAAAGAAAGGAAATAAAAATTTAATTGTGTTATCGAGTTTCATTTAAGTAAGGAAAAGAAAGGAAAACAAAACATGTTGTGTTACCGAGTTTCACTTAAGAAAGGAAATGGAAGGAGAAGTAGGCCAAATGCTTTAGTTTAGTTTAGTTTTCCTTCCGATTTGAAAGGAAATGGAGGGAAATGATATGTCTCATTTCCTTTCCTTCGGTTCTTTTCCTTTCCTTCGGTTCTTTTCCTTTCTTTTCTTCCTCAAGTAAACATGGGAACGGAGCGTTAGTTCTTTGGAGTTCTTAAAAATCATATGTTTTTTTGTATAGGTTCTCGTAAACAAAATGTAAACTTTTATAAAAGACTAGATTATCCATCGGGAGGTTCTCGGGATAGACAAATCTAATATGAAGTGACACAATGTGTATACGGTAAAAGGAATAGATTGTTTTTCAGAAGAAAAAAAGGTATGGGATCAATACTCGATAACTCATAAAACCTACTTCTAATTCTACGTGTTAACTTTTTTATTTTTCTAATTAAGACTGTATATTTTAAAGGTATATGTTAGATATATATATACATGTTGATGAAACTTGTATGTATATCAATATTTACATATGATGTGCTCAAAGTGATTTAATAAAAACTAACTAAATTAACCTAAACTAGACACTCTAAGTTTTAAATTTATAACCTAAGACTCTCTAAATCTAAACCACACAACCGGCAAGTGTACCGGTCAGTGTAGTACAGCTAAAGTAAGTCCGAGTATCGAACCCACGAGACTCTACTAGAAACGTAAACTAGACTCGATTACTTATCCTAAATACTGACTTAACAATGTTTTGTTGTTTAAAGGGGGGTTTCTAACAGACTAATTCAAATAAATAAAATAAAATAAAATAAAACAAAACTAAAATAACTAAAGACACGAACTGGGAGCCGTAACTAGAATCAGGTGATGGGAAGGCACTACCTAGGCTAGAATCCTACACATGAATGAAAATCTTCTAACGGCTATGGAACTGGTATGGAACCGGGATCTTAAAATACTAAACATCAAGAATAAACTAGACACCCTCGACCCTTCTCAAGGGGAAACCCTAGAATATTGTTGTGCTGTTAAACCACCGGTTGAGAGGTTACCCTCACAGGCTTACCTACTCGAATCTTAAAGTACCCGCTAGACAGTCTACCTCACAGCGCGAAAGTCACAATACACCCGAAAGTGCAAGGGGTAACTACAATATTTCTGATAAGACGTGGCCTACAAGGAATGCTAGGGAAACTAGGAAGATCTTCTTACAAAGCCTCTAGATCTAGCAATTTAACACCCTAGACAGACTAACAATCTCGCACCTTACAGCTATTGAGAATTGGTAGAACACTTAGAATTATCTAACTAACAGTTACAACTCCTATGGATAACCTGCAGAAATTAACCATAAACTAGCTGCTAACACCCAGTCCGCAACCTAACCCGCATTCATACATGAAAGACATTCACAAAAACGCAAGTGGAGTTTATAAAAGTTAATTAAAAAAAACTAAATATACATACACATCAAACCAGAAAATAAAGAGTTCTTTACTTTAAAATTCACTCACAACCAAAAGTTCTAAAACCAAAAGAAAATAAATATCAAACAAACGTATTCATCATCGCCTAGGTAGCAAAAAGGTCTAGCCTCTAAAAGTCATGATAAAATCAAAACAATAAAAACAAGACAAATTCATGGCGTTCACAACAGGTTGACTTATATAAACAATAAAGAATTGAAATAGAACCGACCCATGCTCGCACCTATGCTTCAACCTTTGACCTCCTTCTCTTGATGCGGCTACTGTTCTTCTACCCAAGAATAATAATATCCGCCGCTGCTGTGTCTTCTGCTGTTGTTCCCCTTCGCCGCCAATAATAATAATCCTCCCATTTGCTCTTGGGCCTCGGGCCTTTACTTTCACAATCACGTTTCCTTTTTTTTTTATTATTATTAAGCTTATTATTATGGAGAGTGAGTGGGAAGAACCAAGGCGAAGACAACGAAGATACAACCAACGTCAGGAACATCAAGGGGATCATGGCGATGCTCGTGAGGAGACAACTTTCTACGTATCAAACCTTCCAAGTCAATGCTCGGTTGGGATGCTTTGGAAGGAGTTTCGGAATTGTGGAAGAATGACAGAGGCCTACCTAGCCAGGAGGAGGGATAGGGCTGGAAAGTTTTTTGCGTTTCTCAGGTTCGCCAACGTAAAAAACAAAGATGATATGGTGAAAGCATTAGCGAGCATTCAGATTGGGGGTGGAACTGTAAACGTGAATGTCGCCAAGTTTTTGAAAGATGATAAGCCCGAAGGTGCTCCGGTGAAGAGGAGGTCTGCCTACCCTTTGCAAAGTGAAAAAAGTGGTGAGTTCAGGGGTGCAAATAAATCTACCAGGATGGAAGGGAATAGGAGGGACGCATTTGCTCACCATGATTGGAACCAACATATCAACCTTGGGGGTGTCAATGTTAATCAACCACACCCATTACAACAGGATGAAATGGTGGTTCTAGTCCCCGGAAAGACATACCAAGCCCATAACTCGTTTTCGAAGGTCTCTCTGTTAGGAACGGCAAAAGATATCCTAAGGTTGTGTCGACTGGATGATTTTGTCAAGTCCATTGAGGAATACCGGATTGGTGTGAAGTATGTATCCGGCTTGAAGGTCCTCCTAACTTTTATAAGTACTGCCGCGGCCAAATCATTTTTGGTTGACATGAAGGAGGTATGGGGGGAATGGTTCTCATCTTTGGTGACATGGGAAGGACAGAATCTGGAGTTTGAACGTATTGCTTGGATCAAAATTCTTGGAGTTCCAATATCACTATGGGACAATGAGGTTTTGGATCTAATTGCTTCAAATTTCGGAAGAGTATTACATAATTCTGTGGCATCCATTCAGGACGGATCCTT
The DNA here is from genome assembly GCA_030844895.1 of Ambrosia x helenae. Lineage (NCBI taxonomy): Eukaryota > Viridiplantae > Streptophyta > Magnoliopsida > Asterales > Asteraceae > Ambrosia > Ambrosia x helenae. Next base: position 71,935 of record JAUTDX010001447.1, on the reverse strand, counting down.
GGCGTTAGAAACCGTTGGTGTTCTAACCAACAGGGGGAACAAAATAGAGCAAAAGGTGGTTGTCCAATGGAGAAGGCAGTCGTTTTCCGTCTGGGTGTCCGAAGTAGATGACCTATGGTGTCCGGACTTCGTCATGCTTGGCCTTGAAAGGAATAGATATTTGGATCTTATGAGAAGTCGTGGTAATCAAGAGCGCACTGTATCCAGCCCGGGTCCTAGCAAGGAAAAGGAGAACAATGTTGATTCGGACTCGGATATGGAGGAAGGAGAAATTCCGGCGGACAATGGCAGTGGCGATTTCGTCGGGAATATGGATGGACAGCCGGGGAATCTACCATCCGAAAATACTGTGTTGGAAATCGAAACGATGAGGGAATTGGACGGTCGTGCGCATGAAAAGGAGAATCAGTTGCATGCGGAGTGCATGGAGAACCAAAATGCATTAAATGAGGTGGGTGGTCCCAATACATTGTCAGCCGCTAAAGGTGTGGAGAATAATTATGATTCGGTTGGTGGGTCCAATATTTCCATTATTTCCAATTGTGGGAATAATGATAATTGTGAGCACCAAGAAAATATAGGACAGAATAAGGAAAATTGTGGGGTACAAGAAAATTATATCGGGCAAGATATAACCGACCGAAAACTTCAACAGGCAGGACACACGCAATCTTTTGGTCAAGCTTGGGTGAACGAAATACACGCGCCGAATGAACCACGTAATGAGGTGGGCTTATCAGAGGCTACTAAGAAAGGACAAATTTATTTCTTTGGCTCAATGGGGGGAGTGGGCCAAAATGGCGTAACAATGTCTAGGAAGCGGACCAGGCGTATGAGAAGCCCAAGCCAGTAGTGATGGGGATGAGGTGGTCTAAGGGGTGAGGAATGTAAAGGGTATGGGATACGGGTAGAAAATATACGATGTAATAGTTGTATATTCAGGATGGTGTGTTGGGTGGCTTACATTGTGTTAGTTTCTCACTTGTACAATGTATTGTTTATTTTGGGTGATGAATAAAAGTAATTTGCCGTTCAAAAAAAAAAAGCTTATTATTATTAGTTTACTATTATTATATATAGTATTATAACTTCATGCTCTCAACTCGGGTGTTCCTGACTTGACAAACGTTACTCGTTTAAGCTTCAACGTCCATGAACACCTACAAAATATAAAATAAATTAGATGAACACTAAAAAAGACCCAAAACTAATAAAAATCTATAAAAACCTATACTAAATAAAATAAACCGGTACAAGCCTAAGACTAATAAAAACACTATCTAAACGACTCGAAAACTATACAAACTTTACACTGGAAATAGATGTATTTTACAATACATCAACATACATTAAAACGTCTTTTTTTAACATTATACAATCCAATAGTCATGCACATTATGTATTTAATTAGCAATGATATGTCATCAGCTTTGTTGCTGTAAAATAAAAGAAATTAGATTTTTACCAAACTGGCTACATCTGTGAATATATATGTAGTTAACGAGTTCTTGCATATAATATTAGGTTCAAAAATATATATACTATCTTAACTTGATTAGTGACTTGTCTAGACATAATTAATGAATTACCTCAACACATTGTGTTTTTTTTCTCCATTAAAAAACCCACAAAAAAGTTGCATTTTTCGTTTTTTGTATAGCACTGTGGTACTCGTTGTAAAGATAATAAAATGTTCGTTAATTTGGTGTAATTTTTTTAAATGTCGTATATAAAAATTATTAACGTTTAAAATTTGCGGGAGAAAGTGTATGTGTCATGCACATGAGAGAGAAAAAGACATTTGGAGGGAAATCAAAAGGGTGGGAAGTAGGGATGAGCAAATAGTCCTGAATACCGAAACCGATCATGTACCGAACCGACATATTCGGGATCGGCATTGGTTTTTTCCTATTTTCGGGATCGGTATGGTACCAATCTCGTCCCGAGCTCATCCTTAATAGGAAGGCTCCACCTAATGCCATGTAGCATACCCTTTTTTGTTTATTATATATATACATGTTATTTTTTTAAGTTACTTTGTATTTAATATTTATATACTTATAATCTAACAATTAACAATTTATATAGTTTTCTATACACATAAATAACTATACAAATTATTTAAAAGTTTTAACATCTAGAAAATCACTCTACAATTTGTTTATAAATTTCAACACATTATTTCCAATCTTGATTATGGTTGAACCGAAAGTTTAGTGAACCGTTCGTAAACTGTTAGATAAGATAGTGTCCTTTATATTTATTTAATTAGCGAGCGAGCATGAACAATTAAAATTTCCTATTTATTTAATTAAACAAACATACATGAAATATCTTTTTTTACGACCCCAATTTATATTGGTTCATTTGGATTGGTTTAAAATAATATTCGAATTTACTTATTACTTATATTAATTTAGTTGAACTTAAAAGAATTAATAGCCAAAATCGTCTCTGAGGTTTGGTCACTTTTGCCACTTCAGTCCAAAACCCAAACCTTTTACATCTGGGTCCTCATTTTTTTTTTTTTTTTTTTTTGCCAAATTCGTCCCTAAAAAAGTTTGGGTTTTGTTAAATTCGTCCCTGAGGTTTGGTCACTTTTGCCACTTCAGTCCAAAACCCAAACGTTGGCAGGGACGAATTTGGCAAGAAAAATAAAACTGAAGGACCCAGATGTAAAAGGTTTGGGTTTTGGACTGAAGTGGCAAAAGTGACCAAACATCAGGGACGATTTTGGCTATTAACTCAACTTAAAACCTCAACTTTTAGGAAGTTTAATAGGAGGTGCATGAGTTTAAGGTAGCGTTCCCATGAAGCTTATAAGATGTTATGGATAGTGAAGATGGTGATGCCTTTGGTTCGGGTGATGACAGTAGAGGAGTATGTGGATTTGTGGGATTCTACTAGAATGGCAAATTTGATTAAACTACAGGGACGGTTTTAGTAATTTACTCTTCAATATTCCACACTTTCCTTTTCAAATCTTCTATGCGTGAATCCTCGATTCAATCGCTTATATATACATATATATATATATATATATATATAGGGTGAGGTTCCTGTACAAAGACAATATTTCGTGAGAAGTATGAGAAAGATTAAAATTTGATATGTAGGCATCATTTTTTGAACTTAGTCATGTTGTTTTGGATTATTTTGCCTAGAAAAATACTAAACATAACAATTAAAAACCGAAAACAATGTATTTTAGGCTTAAAAGTTAAAACACCATGCTAAGAACATTAAGTGGTGTGTTTTAAGTGTTAAGTAATGTGTTTTAGCTGTTTTATAAATTTGATGACTATAATACATTGGATTGTGTTTTAGATTGTTGTGTTTGGTGTTTTTCAAGTTAAAACAACCTAAAACATCATTCCTAAATCCAAAATATGATGCCTACATGCTAATTCTTAATCCTTCTCACACTTCTCACGAAATATGTCCTCTGTACAGGAACCTAAACCTATATATATATATATATATATATATAGGGTTAGGATACTTTGAGAACTCGACGAGTTGTGAGAACTCGTAGGAACTCGACATAAAATGCGAAAAAAAATTTCTTTTTTTTACACTCGTGTAAAACACGTAAACCCCGCTGTAAAAAAAATATAAAAAAATACATTAATTTACGCCAAAATACACCGGTGTAAGGGATTTTTATCCTCGTGTAAGTATATTAATATTTTATTCATTATTTTATTGTTGATTAATTGTGGACCACATATTCATTTTTTATTAAAAAAAGTATGTGGTTATAAAGTGAGTTCCTATGTTCTCACAACTCACCTTGGTTCTCAAAATATTCGGATCCTATATATATATATATATATATATATGGGATGGATTAAGGGGAAACCTCATCTTCATGAAAAACCCTTTAAACTCTATGGTGACCATTGATCAAACTTGATCAATGGTCCTTAATTAATTGTTTATAATAATAGAAGCCACTTGCATTTTGTGTGGTTGTAATGAGATCAAGGGCAAATGAGTCATTGAGCAATTTTCTGAATCATAGGTTTAAAAAGGTTGATTTGACACTTGTCAAGTCACCTCTCTCCTACTTTATGGCACTTTCTCCAGCACGAAAAATTAACATACGTTAGTGTTGTAATGCAAAATTCTGACCTCATGTGAGGCATCGCTAACATGTGTTACCAGACATATACTAAAAGAACATAATAAAAGATCACATAAAAATGTGTATTTATTTAATAAATTATAAAACGATCATTACAATCAATACTAAAAATGTATCAAAAAAGTTTTCATACATACATAATTATTTATGAATGATAAAAAACTATCATAACAACATAAAAAAGATCTAGCTATGCTTCGTTCTTGATACCCATCTTCATCTTTAACACAAAACATCTCTTCACCTACAAAAAAAGATAACACGTGTTAGTTGGGCTCTCCGAAACATATAATGAGACATCACTAACATGTGTAGTGTATTCTAAAAACATATGTTTTACTGAAATAACGTATGTCATATGAACCCTAACACACGTTAGTTAGGCATATATTACGTATGTCATATGAACCCTACCACCTGTTAGTTAGGTATATACTAGCATGTGTACTAACATGTGTATAAACAATACCAAATATGCAATGCCATGTGTATCGTACTCAATTTGAAGTGCCAAGTGTATAATACTCAAACATGTGTATAAACAACACTAAACGCGATTTTTACAACTATGTTAATACAACTACTCAAATACGATTAATAGGGTTTGAAATCCAACAATAATAAATTTAAAAAATCAAATCATAACCAATCCAAATCCATATACCAAAAAATTATCATCATATTCATGAAATATATAATATGATAAAAGACATTAGTAGCATGTGTTAGCATATTCTAAAACATATGTTTTACTAAAAATAGCGTATGTCATATGGACCCTAACAACTGTTAGTTGGGTATATACTAGCATGTGTTAGCATCACTAACGTGAGTGAGCATCACTAACTGTTAGTTGGGTATATACTAGCATGTGTTAGTTGGGTATATAGTAGCATGTGAAAACCAACACTGTAACAGATACATATGTTAGTTGGGATCCTCAAACATATAATGGGCATGACTAATATGTGTTAGCATATAGTAACATAAAAAGATTACACACTTATTCATCAATTACATCACTTACCACAGCCACATCACCAACGCCGCCTTGTTCAAATAGCCTACTCGTGAAAACCGACACTGGAACAGATAACATGTGTTAGCATATACTAACATAAAAAAGACTACAAAATTATTCATCAATCACATGTGATCTGTCAACCTCATGTCCTCAATCTAATAAAAATCTAACATACACAAAATAATAATAATAATAATAAAATAAAATAAACGTTAACATAAGTTTTTTTTCATTAAAGCATTTGATCGAACACTTGGTATGCGAACAAAAACTATCCCCAAAACTACTATTATTATTATTCTAACAAAACCCAATTTTTTTGTAGAACTTTATCGTTGTATTTCAAGAATGGAAATCGTTTTTAACTTTTATAATAATAATAATAATAATAATAGTACAAAATAAAAAAAACAGTGGGAGAATAATAATATCATATATAGTATAAATAATAATATTAGTTAATAAATATTTTTCACTAATAAGTAACGAAACACTATCACACAAATATAAATTATTATTAAATATAATCTAAACGAACAAAAACGAGCAATTTCATTAAAAATAACACAAACCTTTAGGCGCCATTGTTAACTCCACCTACTCCAATAGCCGAAAAACTGAAAATAACATGAATTGGTTGGTAACTAATTTAGACAATTATTATGATAAAAAGCAAACAACTAAAGAGATGGATCTTACAGTGATAATAATAATAATAATAATAATAATAATAATAATAATAATAATATTACTTTCATGAAAAGTTAGATACATAGAGATGAGATTACTTGCAGATCTGGGAGAAGAGCTTGAAGGCTTTAAAAACCCCTTTAACTTCTGACGAGTCATGGTGGTGGTGATGGTTTCAGTGGAGGAGGAGACGGGTTGTGGTGGTGGTTTCAGTGGAGGAGACCGGTCATGGTGGTGGTGGTTCTAAAGAGAGGGTGAGATGATGGTCGGAGGTGGTGGTTGTGGTGGTAGTTGTGGTGGTGGTGGTGGTTCTAGAGAGAGAGAGAGAGGAAGGTAGAGAGAGGATTGCTTTGAGTTTGAAAAAAAATGAAGAGAGAGAGGAGGGAAAACATATATATATATATGGAGAGAGAGAAGGGGGGTAGTATAAATGACTAAGTTACCCTTCTTAATATAATATTATGAAATCTTGGCTTGTTGATGTGGATGAATATGGTCCACTCAATGGGTTTCTTGGAGTTTTTCATCTAATATGGGTTTTTCACATATACTTCCCCTATATATATATATATAGGGAAGGGTTCTATAGGAAACCCATCTTATATGGTAAACCAAATAAACTCCATCCTATCCATCCATTACACCCCATCAATGGTCTAGATTAAACCATTGTACTTCCAATCAGAAAAATTAATTTTTTAATATCCAAAAGATGATTCAGGGGTAATATGGGGAACAACCAACTCCTCTCTCTCTCTCATAAGTACCACATCAAATCATCTCTCCTCTCTCATCTTTCCAATGTCATCACCTCTCTCCTCTCTCATCTTTCCAATGCCACAATCTCTCTCCTCCCTCCTTCTTCTTCTTCTTCTTCATTATCATCTTTAAAGAAAATCATCAACCATCTTCTACACTAATGAAAAACAACAAGCACACACCTTCAAAAAAATCATCAACCACCACCACCGTCGTTCCGTCTCTCTCTCAGCAACCCTCTCTCGTTTTTGTCTCTCTCTCTCTCTCTCGTCCATCTTCCCCTCCCCCATCTTCATATTCTTTGTGTTCTTCATCTTGTTGTTGAATGTTAGCAATAGTGGTGGTAACCGGATCTAATTGTTAACACATCTTCATCTTCTTGGTGTTCTTTATCAACCACCCCCACCACCACCGTTCCATCTTCCATCTCCTCTCTCCTCTATCATTCCCTCCCTCCCCACGACCTTAAATGTTTAGATCTGATGACATTTGTGATGATCTTCAATTTTAACAGGTATGTATGTGTTCTTGATTTGGGTTTTTGTTGGGTGATAACCGGTTTTTTATTTGGGTTTTTTTTCGTTTAATTAGTTTTATTATTTTTTATATAAGAAAATTGAAGTGGGTTTTGCTTTGATTGTGAAGATATTCATCCGCGATGTTAGAAGGTGACCGGAGACGGTTAGAGAGGATGTACAGTGTGTACAGAGAAGAAGGGGTTGAAGGTGTTCTTTGTGGTTGTGTCCTTAATGTGGTTGTGTCCTTAAACAAGTTCTTTGTAGTTGTGTCCTTAATGTGTAAGTTATTTGTCAGAATATGTAACATGTGTTATGTTTTATAGATGTTCTTTGTAATTGTGTCCTTAATGTTTGGTTTGAACCTGTGGGAATCAGCACAAAAAACACTGTTATAATTTCTGTTAACACGTGTTATTGTTATGGTTGTAAGCTAACATGTGTTAAGTTAAACAAAAGAGTAAAATACTATGTTAGATTGAGATGTGTGATCCTTGTGTATGCAAATATGGTAACATGTGTTAACCTGATAAAAACCTTTAAACCACGTTTGTGGTGATTAGAGTGAGACGTGTATTAACAGTTGGTAGTGCTTGATATATGTACTAACAACTGTCAACAAGATAATACAAAGCAGCAATTTACGCAACCACATACAGCCTAGATTCCAAAAAAGGGACACCATGGGCAGATTTACTAAACCTGTTAACATGTGTTAACGTGTTAACACATGTTAACAGTTGTAGTAAATATGTCGTATACAATCTACTGACTTTTATGCTAAAAAACGTAATTGATTAAAAAACGTAAAAAAAAACTGATTCTTGTAAAATGTCGCTATGTCTTCTTGCAAAGAAACATAATAAAATCTAGTGACTTTCATGGGAAACGTATACCATAACCACTTTATTACAAACTATCATTACAAACAATTAACCACTTTAACAAAATAAATCTAATAACTCTATACATTGAGTACAAAAAAGAAAACGTTATAAAAAAGTTTTTCTACATATTTTTCTCGGCTTCCTTCGACTTCGTTTGTTAACATATGTTAACCAGTGGGGTCTTCGTTATCAACTGCAAAACAATAGATGAGATATTAACCGGTGTGACCAACTCATCATTTAACATACTAAACAGGAGTAACATGTGTTAGTCGGGGCCCAAATAACTACTTAAAGTCACAAAATCTAAATTTCCAAATTCCAACTGTTAATATTAATTCAATATTTTTCTACCTCATCGCTTTCACCTAATAAACACATCATTCTAACATCAATTAACCTTCAATCCTCACTAAACTGAAATCGGCCCAAGTTCAAAACCTAGGGCTCCAAAACTAACAAAATCTAAAGAATACAAATCCGAAACTCAAACGAACTCTTGACCTTCACATAAATGATAAACCTACTATATATACATATAACATGCAACAATAACCATCTTTAACATCAAACTGGTACTGAAATCATCGGACAGATGGTGTTAACATGTGTTAGCTATTAAAAGATGTTAACATGTGTTATCTAATGGTGTTGACTGTGGCTCATTGTTAACATGTGTTAACATATCTTACACGTCTTATTGAAAAAAAAAACGAATACCTTATTAGATACATTACACTTTGTTGTCCTATCCTGTAAAAAACTTTGTAAAACACTTTATTAACGCTTGTTAAATAGGTTGAAGTGTGAAAAACTTTGTTAACTTTTGGTAATATATCTTAGCAAATGTTAACACTTTTGACAAAACTTGTTAAATAACAAACAATGACCTAACGATTAACATTTAATATCAACACAAGAAAAAATCATTCTGTAATAAATAACATAAAAAACGTAAAATTGATAACACAATCTAGTTACTTTTATGCTAAAAAACGTAAACCAACGTGCCTACTTCTTGTTGCAAAAAAACATATACCATAAAACACAATCCGAGAAGTGGTCTCCATAAAAACACAATCAGAAAAAAAGACATATACCATAAAAAACACACACTTAAGCTTGTCTCTTCTTGTACAAGACATATAGCATAAACACATGAAGTTGTGTCTCCTTCCACATACAAAGGTTAAAAAAAAATATTACCAAAAAAAAAAAAAAAATTCAACTACATTGTCGTTACACACACATGTGTACGAAAATTTGGTAAAAAATACGAAAAAAAAATACCTTCAACTTCATCGTATGAAGTTGGGTTTCTTTCCACATACACAGGGTGTCCTCTTGCGAAGCCTGGGACTGCAAACGTAGATCCATCAACTCAGTAGCCACACACATGTGTGAGAAAAAATGTTAAAAAAACGAAAAAAAAAATACGAAAAGGGTTTCAGGTACAAACCTGCAATGGTGACATCCCCTGCAAAGTTGTTGAGAATCACACCACGTGGAGGAGATGAAAATGAAGGATCCATGTCTAAAGGTGGATCTTGAAGGTTAACTTCCATGGATGGTTGATGAAGAAAGGTGTGGGAAGGTTGGTGAATCTTTGGGAAAATAAAAGTGGATGTTTGTAAGAGAAAATCGTGGGTAAGAGATGGTTTGGTGAGAAGTACATAGTAAAAACATGGGGGAGTGTGAAAAAAGAAAAAGGTTGATGTGATGGTGAAAAAGATGCCATATGGTAAAAAGACTATCTTACCCTTTTTCATTAAAAAAATAATAATGATTCTTGATGATGTGGCTTCATAATGGCCACATATAGGGTTTATTTGGTTTACCAAATAACAAGGGTTTCTTGGGGATACTTACACTATATATATATATATATATATATATATATATATATATATAGGGGAAGTATAGGGAAGAAACCCTCTTTAGATGAAAAACTCCAAGAAACCCATTACTTGGCCCATGTTGTGCCACATCACCCATGATATTATGATATTATATAATATTCAAAAGGGCACAATAGACATTTCCATTATCCCCTCCTCTCTCTCCATATATATATATATATTGTTTCACCCTCTCTCTCCATTTATGTTTCAAATTCAAAATCAGTTTTTAGATCCTCTCTCTACCATCTCTCTGTCTCTCTCTAGAACCACCACCACCACCACAACAACAACCACCACCATGACCGCTCTCCTCCACTGAAACCACCACCACACCCCGTCTCCTCCTCCACTGAAACCACCACCACCATGATGACCCGTCAGAAGTTAAAGGGGTTTTTAAAGGCTTAAAGCTCTTCTCCCAGATCTGCAAGTAATCTCAAATTTTAGGTATGTGTTTTGTTTCTTAAAGCTCATTCTTTTGATTTTATAGCATTTGCACTATTATTTTGGATCTGGGTCGAATAATAGTGATCTGCTAATGAGCTCGGGTATAATCTCATACGGGTTGGATAGATTACGGCTGAATAATTCTTTTTTCTTTTACTGCACGGACCCTTTCTTATTAAGAAACCGGATTTAAACTAAACAATAAATAGAAAAAGTAATATGAAACCAATATCAAAGGAAATTTTATTATTGTTGTTTAAATCTCTATTTTATTTTATTATTGAGTTGCTAGTATCGATGTAGCAATTTTATTATTGTTGTTTAATGTTCTGATTTGATTTTTTAAATCTTTATTTTATTATTGAGTGCTATATAAGTTTATTATTATTATTATAAGCTAGATCTGGATCTGGATATTTTGGTGTTAATCAAACTTGAATCTTGGTGAGTTTTGAAATATTTGTTTGTAGTTAGGTTTTGGGTTTTGTTAGAATAATAATAATAGTAGTTTTGGGGATAGTTTTTGTTCGCATACCAAGTGTTCGATCAAATGCTTGAATGAAAAAAAAAACTTATGTTAACGTTTTTTTTGTTTTTTTTATTATTATTATTTTGTTTATGTTAGATTTTTATTAGATTGAGGACAAGAGGTTGACAGATCACATGTGATTGATGAATAATTTTGTAGTTTTTTTTTATGTTAGTATATGCTAACACATGTTATCTGTTCCAGTGTCGGTTTTCACGAGTAGGCTATTTGAACAAGGCGGCGTTGGTGATGTGGCCGTGGTAAGTGATGTAATTGATGAATAAATGTGTAATCTTTTTATGTTACTATATGCTAACACATATTAGTCATGCCCATTATGTGTTTGAGGATCCCAACTAACATATGTATCTGTTATAGTGTTGGTTTTCATATGCTAGTATATACCCAACTAACACATGCTAGTATATACCCAACTAACAATTAGTGATGCTCACACACGTTAGTGATGCTAACACATGCTCACACACGTTAGTGATGCTAACACATGCTAGTATATACCCAACTAACAGTTGTTAGGGTCCATATGACATACGTTATTTTCAGTAAAACATATGTATTAGAATATGCTAACACATGCTACTAATGTCTTTTATCATATTATATATTTCATGAATATGAGGATAATTTTTTGGTATATGGATTTGGATTGGTTATGATTTGTTTTTTTAAATTTATTATTGTTGGATTTCAAACCCTATTAATCGTATTTGAGTAGTTGTATTAACATAGTTGTAAAAATCGCGTTTAGTGTTGTTTATACACATGTTTGAGTATTATACACTTGGCACTTCAAATTGAGTAAGATACACATGGCATTGCAGATTTGGTATTGTTTATACACATGTTAGTGATGCTAACACATGCTAGTATATACCTAACTAACAGGTGGTAGGGTTCATATGACATACGTAATATATGCCTAACTAACGTGTGTTAGGGTTCATATGACATACGTTATTTCAGTAAAACATATGTTTTTAGAATACACTACACATGTTAGTGATGTCTCATTATATGTTTCGGAGAGCCCAACTAACACGTGTTATCTTTTTTTGTAGGTGAAGAGATGTTTTTGTGTTAAAGATGAAGATGGTATCAAGAACGAAGCATAGCTAGATCTTTTTTATGTTGTTATGATAGTTTTTTTATCATTCACAAATAATTATGTGTGTATGAAAACTTTTTTGATACATTTTTAGTATTGATTGTAATGATCGTTTTTATCATTTATTAAATAAATACACATTTTATGTGATCTTTTATTATGTTCTTTTAGTATATGCCTGGTAACACATGTTAGCGATGTCTCACATGAGGTCAGAATTTTGCATCACAACACTAACGTACGTTAATATTGGTGCTGGGAAAAGTGTCATAAAGTAGAGAGAGGTGACTTGACATGGGTCAAATCAAGCTTTTTAAACCTAGGATTCAGAAAATTAAAGTGGTCCACTTGCTTTAGTAAGATTACCATATTGCCCTTAAATCTATTTTATATTATAGTGGCCCACTTGCTTTTGATTATTAAATTGTAATTAAACATGGACCATTGATCAAACTTGATCAATGGTCACCATAGAGTTTACAAGGTTTTTCATGAAGATGAGGTTTCCTATATATCCATCCCCTATATATATATATATATATATATAGTGGAAGTATAGACAAGAAACCCTCTCAAATGAAAAAACTCTAGAAAACCCATGCCTTGGCCCATGTTGTGCCACATCACCCATTACATTATAATACTCTATAATATTCAAAGGGGTACAATAGACATTTCCAATATCCTCTTTCTCTCTCTCTCTATATATATATTATTCCTCCTCTCTCTCTTCATTTGTATTTTCAAATTCAGATATTCCCTCCTCTCTCTACCCTTTCTCTGTCTCTCTCTTGAACCACCACCACCACCACAACCACCACCGACCACCCTAACAACCACCACCGAACACCACAGGCTCGGCCACCACCTCCGGCAACCACACCTCCGACACCGGTACTGTTTCTCTATCTCTCTCTCTCTCTCTCTCTCCTCTTCCCTATCTTTTCTAGATCTGGAGTTGTAGTTGAGATCTGGATCTGGATCAAAACAAAAGTCACAATTTGAAGCTATTTTAATTAAGGTTGTGAAGAACATAGAGGTTGGATTGTAAGTGTATAAGTGTGTGTTGTTTTTACAGGTTTGGGGATGTTGATTTGGGGAAGACGACCTTAAGGGAGTTTGTACTTCACAAGATTGCATCAAAGACAAAGTTAAAGAATCGAAAATCAAATAAGTAATAAATATGTGTATTAGCAGGTTTGTGTTCCTATTAGACTTTCTTTTGAATCCACCTAGCTCTTTTCTTGATTTTGTTTTGCTTAAATCTATTTTTTTCTAATATAGTTGTTCACGTACTTCATTATTCCATTATTAAATCTGTTTTATTATTATTACATACAATCGGTTTGTATGGAAATTGTCATGAATGTGTGTGTATATATTACATATAATAATGTTTGTGAAAGTTGTCATGAATCTGTGTGTATATATTATATTACATATAATTATGTTTTATTATTATTATTATTATTATTATTATTATTATTATTATGTTTGATTTTTATATAGTTGTTATGTTTTGGATTTAGTGAAATAGGTTTTGGGTTTTGCTAAAATAATAAAATAACAGTTTTTGGGGATAGTTTTTGGTTGCATGCCAAGTGTTTGATCAAATGCTTGAATGAAAAAAAATTATGTTAACTTTTTTATTTTTTTAATTATTTTATTTATGTTAGATAGTTATTGGATTAGGGACATGAGGTTGATAGATCACATGTGTATTCTATTTGATATTGTTTTGGCATGTGAAAGTGTTATGAACTCGTCTAGGGTGCATGTCTATTTTTTGCGGTCCGGGTCTTGTATGCTCACACATGTTAGTGATGCTAACACATGCTAGTATATGCCCAACTAACAGGTGTTAGGGTCCATATGACATACATTACTTTCAGTAAAACATATGTTTTAGAATATGCTAACACATGCTACTGATGTATTGTTGGATTTCAAACCATATTAATCGTATTTGAGTAGTTGTATTAACATAGTTGTAAAAATCGCGTTTAGTGTTGTTTATACACATGTTTGAGTATGATACAGTTGGCACTTAAAATTGAGTATGATACACTTGGCACTGCAAATTTGGTGTTGTTTATACACATGTTAGTGATACTAACACATGCTAGTATATGCTAAGTAATAGGTGTTATGGTTCATATGACATACGTTAGTATATGCCCAACTAACATGTGTTAGGGTTCATATGACATACGTTATTTCAGTAAAACATATGTTTTAGAATACAACATACACATGTTAGTGATACTAACACATGCTAGTATATGCTAACTAACAGGTGTTAGGGTTCATATGAAATACGTTAGTATATGCCCAACTAACATGTGTTAGGGTTCATATGACATACGTTATTTCAGTAAAACATATGTTTTAGAATACAATACACATGTCAGTGATGTCTCGTTATGTGTTTTGGAGAGCCCAACTAACACGTGTTATCTTTTTTTGTAGGTGAAGAGATGTTTTTGTGTTAAAGATGAAGATGGGTATCAAGAACGAAGCATAGCTAGATCTTTTTTATGTTGTTATGATAGTTTTTTTTTTTTGAAAATTCACAAATAATTATGTTTGTATGAATCGTTTTTTGATATGTTTGAGTGTTGATTGTAATGATCGTTTTTATCATTTCTTAAATAAATACACATTTTATGTATTCTTTTATTATGTTCTTTTAATATATGTCTGTTAACACATGTTAGCAATGTCTAAAACGAGGTCAGAATTTTGTATCACAACACTAACGTACGTTAATATTCATGCTGGAAAAAGTGTCATAAAGTAGGAGAGAGGTGACTTGACAAGTGTCAAATCAACCTTTTTAAACCTAGGATTTAGAAAATTAAAGTGGCCCACTTGCTTATTTAAGATTACCTTAATGCCCTTATTCCAATATTTTATTAAAGTGGCCCACAAGCTTTTGATTATTAAATACAAATTAATTAAGGACCATTGATCAAACTTGATCAATGGTCACCATAGGGTTTGCAAGGTTTTTCCAATAGATAGAGTTTCCATATTATCCACACCCTATATATATAATATATATATATATATAGGGGATGGTTCAATAGAGAACTCCTTTTATTGAGAGAACTCGAGAACTCCTAATTAAATACAAAAAAATATAATAAAAAAATCATAACTCAAAATTTAAGTAAAAAAATAGAAAACTAGTTCGGAGCTTCTCTTTCCCACGTCATACCCGTTCGGAAAAAAAAAAATAAAAAAATAAAAATAAATAAAAAAAACACACCTAAAAAACGCTACTGCACATGTGTAGTATAACCCAAAAGCCTAAACCACCTACCCCCAACTTACCCTCACCCAAAAACCTAATTCCACCCCACCCACCCTCACCCTCACTAAAAACCTAAATCGCTTACCCAAAAACCTAAACCACCCATCCACCCCCACCCAAAAACCTAAACCCACCCCACCCACCGCCTACCAAAAACCTAAGCCCACCCGTCACAACCAAAAACCTAAACCCCACAAAAAAACCTAACCCTCTACCCAAAAACCTAAACCCACCCTACCCACCCCCCACCCACCCCCAAAAACCTAAACCTTACAAACTAAACTAAAGAAACTAACCCTAAAAGCTAAACTAAACCCTAAAGCTAACCGGACATTTACTACACAGGTTCATTAGAAGTCGCCTATTATTTATTTATTTTTTTATTTTTTTTTCTGAACGGGATGACGTGGGAAAGAGAAGCTCCGAACCAGATTTTTGGTTTTTGACTTAAATTTTGAGTTATGATTTTTTTTTATTTTTTTTCTTAATTTAAGTAGAAGTTCTCGAGTTCTCTCCCTAACTATGAGTTCTCAATTGAACTTTCCCCTATATATATATATATATAGATTTAGGTTCTTGTACAAAGGACTAAAAGTGTGAGAAGTGTAAGAAGGAATAAGAGGGTGACAAGTGGCCCTAATTAAAATCAATTATGAAGGGTATTAGGGTAATTGTATCATTAGTTAATTATGGAACATATCATGCAATTATTATTTTTTAAGAGGGATTCTGGAATTTTGATTAACCTTTATAAATGACTATATTGTTTTGTCGATCAAGCATTCCTAGTCAGCAAAAAATAAAAAATCTTCGTCTGAGAATTATAGTGTTTTATTCATATGCGTATGGTGTTTTAGGTATAAAACACAATATAACACACTTTAGCTTGTTAACAACCAGTAAAATACCACATATCAAGTTGAACATAAAACGCAATGGATTTACAGTAAAACACCATATTCTTTGTTGATTTTGATGTCTTAGCACTTAAACATTCACAATATATGAATGAATACTTACAGTAGTGATAGACTAACAATATATGATTTTATATTCAAATGGCACCAACTTTGAGAAACGTAATAAGTTGTAATGATGACATAAAAGTAAAGCACATCTTGTAGATTTGATTTGAAAAAAAAAACGTTGATGTATTTTTAACGAGAGAGAGAGAGAGAGGAAGGAGAGAGAGGGAAGAGAGAAAGAGAGATTTGAGGAGATCTAATTGTTTCCATCTTTTAAGCACACACAATGACTATCATACCCTTATTAACTTTATTTAATCAATTAAACATATAACACATATTACCATTTTGCCACTAATCAATCTCCACCATCCATCTATAGATCTAATGGTCAAAACACCTTCTCACTCTTCTCACACAAAAAAACACTTTGTACAGGATCTTGACCCTATATATATATAGGGGGAGGATCAAATGAGAAGAAATTTAATGTGAGAACAAAAAGAACAAATGACATAATGATAAACATTAAATACTTTAACTCCTTTTAAATGAATTATTATCCCTTTAATTAAATAGTCATTAACACTTTATCCTACACATTATAAAAATTTGTCTTACACATATCAAAATTCATCCTACATATATTGAAAATTATCATATGTTTATCCTGCACATAACGAGATTCTCATATGTTTATCCCACACACATAAAAGTCCATCCTACGCATATACTACACATATCAAAATTCTCCTTCACTTTGATTAGGTTTGCTTTGAAAGTATGTAATTTAAAAATTAATTATGAGTTTTATTTATTGAACTACTCTAGGGGGGTTACAAAAAACAAATAATTTATTTAACATTAAATATAATTAATATATAGAAGATTTCTATTGGTTAATATTTCTTCTTTTTCTTTTTACAAGTTATTTTCTTCTCATTTGAACTCTCCACTATATATATATATATATATATATATATATATATATATATATATATATATAGGATTGGGTTCATTTGAGAACCACCTCCACTTGTGAGAACTTGAGAACCTCCATTGACCAATGACTTGTTGACACATATGCACCTCCAAATTATAATAATAAAAGGTAAGAAAGTAATTACCCTCCCTTCCCCTACCCCACCCAACCCACCCCACCCTCTTAAGTAAGCAGACACACGTTTTTTTTTTTTTTTAAAAATCACTTCTCTCTCTCACCTCTCTCTCTCTCACACACAAGTCTCTCTCTCTCTAACACACACACACGGTTCACTCTCTCTCTCTCTAACACACACACGGTTCACTCTCTCTCTAACACACACACACACGTCGGAGGTGAAGGGGGTGGTTCGTGGTGGGGGAAGGGGCGGAGGGCGGCGGAGGACGGTGGTCGGATTTGAAACAGGTTTGTTTCTTATTATTTTTTTATGATTATTGTTATTATTGTTGTTATTATTATTATTATTATTATGTTTTTTGTTATTATTATTTAGTTTGTTTTGGATGGTTTGGATGGTTTCAGGTAGATGGTGGAGGTGGTCGAAGGGGTGGTGGAGGTGGTCGAAGGGAGCGGTGGATCTGTGGGGGGGGTGGGGTTCGTTTGTGGGTTCCGAAGGGGTGAATGTTGGTTTTGGGTTGGGATCGTTTTTTTTGGTGGTGTGTTTGGTCTTTGAACACAGATCTGGAGGTGTAAGTGGGTGGTTCGTGGTGGGGCAGGGGCGGAGGGGGTGGAGGAGATGGCGGAGGGAGTGGAGGAGACGGCGGTGGTGGATCTGTGGTGGACGGCGACGGAGGACGGCGGTGGAGGTATGTTATTTTTTTTAATTATTATTATTATTTATGTTATTATTTATTTATATTATTATTATTTTTCTGTTATTATTATTATTATTATTTTTGTTATTATTATTATTATTATTTATGTTATTATCTATTATTATTATTTTTTGTTATTATTAATTATTATTATTTATGTTATTATTATTAATATTTTTATTATTTTCTGTTATTATTATTAGTATAATAAATGTTATTATTATTAATATTATTATTATTTATTTTTTTTTGTTTTTTTGTGTGCAAAAGATAGCATTTTTTTGTTAAAATTTTGGGTTTTTTGGCAGGGGAGATGCTGTGAAGATGATGATGTTAAAACATCAGTGTAAAAATACGAAATGTGTAGTTGTTTTTGATGTAAAAAACACTGGTGTAACACACCAATTACACCAGTGTAAATATAAATGTATAGATGTTTTGATGTGTAGATCTTTGTAGTTTGGTTTACATTGTATTTTTTCTATAGAAGTTTGTGTATACATGTTTTTGGGGGGGTTTTACACCAGTGTTTTTGTGTAGTAGGTTTTGTGTATGGTAGATTACACCGGTGCAATAACGAATCTATAGATGTTTTTTTGGGTTTTACACTAGTGTTTTTGTAGTGGGTTTGTGTAGGGGGTAGATTTACACTGGTGTAAATAATTACACCAGTGTAAATTATCCCATCAGATTTATGATACGGTTATTTTTTTAAAAAAGTAAAGGAATTTAAAAATTAAATTTAGTAAAAAGAAATATTATATTTAAATAATGAATAAGAAATTAATATTGTATTATAATGCTACTTTCTCTCTCCATGGTGTTTTTACATAAACACCCTTCATTGTACTTAATTATAATAAAAAAATACATGTTAAGACAAGTGGGATGATAAAAGACAAAATACCAAAACTTTTGATCTCAACCATTCAATGCCCAAGATCAATGGCCTATAATGGTTCTCATGGTTCTCTCAACTCAACATGGTTCTCAAAATAACCCAACCCTATATATATATACACATATATATAGGGTTGGGTTATTTTGAAAACTTGTGTGAGTTGCGAGAACCATAGGAACTCATCTAGGTCATTGATCTTCTCAATCCGATGGTTGAGATTGAATCTTTAAGATTTTTTGTCTTGACATGATAATTAATTTTGTATTAGTATTCTTTAATCTAATAAAATACAAAAAAGGGTATTAAGGTAAAAACACCATGAGAGATAAATAATTAATATAATACTATATTAATTTTTTATTAAATGATTCAAAATATCATATTTTTTTAACTATATTTTATTTTTTAATTTCTTTACTTTTTTTAAACAATAAATAATCAACATTCAAAGATGAACCTGGTGAGAATGATTTACACTGGTGTAATTATTTACACTAGTGTAAATCTATCATACACAAACTTCTAAAAAAAACGCTAGTGTAAAATAACCAACAAACATATATACATTCGTATTACACTGGTGTAAAAATACATAGTACCATCTATAACATTGTATTACACCACTGTAAATGCCCCACAACATCAACAAAATTGTATTACATCAATGTAAAACAACCAACATCTATAAAAATCATACTACACATAAATCAAGAGTTTTACACCATTTTTTATTTACCTTATACAAAAAAAAAAATCATCATTTGCAAAACATCATCATCATCAACAAAACATCATCATCATCAACAAACATAATAAAAATAACAATAACAACAACAACAACAACAATAATAATAATAATAATAACATACCTGCTCGAAAGGATCTGTTCGTCCCACGAACCACCATCCTCCGCCACCATTCACCATCTCCTCCACCCATTCCCCCCTACCACCTCCCATCCACAGCCACGAACCACCGTCCTCCGCCACCATTCACCATCACCTCCACCCCCTCCGCCCCCTACCCACCACGTTCAAATCCATAAACGCCACCATTTCAGATCTGTTCGGATCTGTTTCAGAGCCCAAAAACTACCACAATTCACATCACCTCCACCCCTACCTCGACAGCCATGTCCATCGCTCCAAAAAACCTCCACAACCATGAGAGATGAGAAAGAGAGACAGAGAGAGAGAGAGAGAGAGAGAGAGAGTAGTGTGTGTGAGAGAGACGAAGAGAGAGTCATGTGTGTGTGTGTGAGAGAGAGAGGGAGAGAGTAGCGTGTGTGAGAGAGATGGGGGTGTGATGATGATGAGCCACCGTCGAACCACCGTCGTCGTCTGATGAGAGAGAGAGAGAGAGAAGAGTGTGTGTGAAGAGAGAGAGAGTAGTGTGTGTGTATGTGTGTGTGATGTTTATTTAAAAAAAATCAGTAATATAAAGGGGTGGAGTGGTGAAGATAGGTGATGCCTTTGGTTCGGGTGATGACACTAGAGGAGTATGTGGACTTGTGGGATTATATATCTTGATTAATCTTGGCTTACATAATGTATGATGATGCTAGGGTTGCATGGAGATGGTGACTACATGCATGGTGTGTATATGCATGCATGGGAATCCATATTCAGGTGTGTGGTCAATCCATGTTATAGTAAAATGAGCCCCTAGACATAGGTTGTGTGTAGGAGTCTATATGTTTTTCTGTGATGTGGCATCCTTGAGGTGCTGATGCGGGTAACTCATGATGAAGTCGTTACCTACGGGGTGGCGATGGGCCATCGAGTTAGGGGTCATCAATCTAGGCAGTGATGTCGATATATCCCTATAGTTGTTATATTCGAGGTAACGCGTATTGATATGTGCAAAACCTAACATATACGATTGGAGTGCGTTTTTACCGTTTTTCTTGTATAAATATTGGAAATAAGCCATTTAAGAGAAAATAAGAGAAAATACTTATTCGCACACGGGTCGTGCCTGATCAAACACGTTCCCATGTCACCTTGTTGCAAATAAGAGAAAATACTTATTCGCACACGGGTCGTGCCTCCCTAGATATGCCCCTCGTGTCAAATCTTCTGAACATATGGAATCTTAGTACAATGGGACCCACAAAGTTGACTTGGACCGTGTCTTTCCTATGGAATCTTGTATGTATGTTAGATTACTTTGCAGGTATGTGATTCGAGTCAGTGACGCTCCTGTCTAGCGGATCGATTACTCGTGGAGATTGTAGTGAAAGGCATTCACATATTTTGAGATTTATTAATAAATTGAGTTTTGAATAATCTGTACCATTTTGACTAAAATTCTGCTACGTATTTTTAAAAGACTACTTGTTTTTAGTTTGGACCTCGTTGATATGCAACATACAAGGCTACCTGTGATTATGAAGACTATGGGCTCTCAGCTTGATATTAGTGTAGGTTGGTGCATCGTTTGTTTTATTTGGGCCTACGTGCCTATGAGTATGTTTCACATTTCTGTTTGGGCCTGCGTGCCCCTGAGTATGTTTTTATTGTGTTTGGGCTTCGGCCTTTGTTTGTAACACTTGGTCCCCCCCCCCCCCCCCCCCCGCTTTGGTAAAACGTTCAGGCAGAGGACCCCATTTAGGAAACTTAATAAAATTTTGCCGGGGCTTTGCCTCTTTTTCCAAAAAAAAAACGTGCCCTAACTGTAGGGTACTCAATTTGGAGCCTTACAATGGTGCTCAGGTATATGCATTGATTACAACATTTTCACAATTGTAGTTATAAACGTGTGGATATAAGGGGGATCGCTGGATCAGATCAGGTCTGTATCTTAAGCTATATCGAGTGATGGTAGCATGGCGAACAAAACCGATACCGATTGAACATCGGTACCGTTATTAGTATCATCGGTAACGGTACCGGTATCCGTTTTATAGTTTATGATAAACGCAAAACACGCATAGGTATCCTTTTGGAAGTAACAAGATTTTATTTTTTATGTTTTCTCTTGTAGATTACTATATTCCTAACAACCTGACTTCGTTTCTTGACAGGTTGTTTTCTCTGTAGATTACTATATTCCTAACTAATCATCTCCACGTGTTAAGTTATGAACCCATCTCACACTCTCCATTCATACACACTGCACACACACACACACAAAAAGCTTCAACCTTTAACCTTCAAGAACCTAGTATCTTCCAAATCCTTCAATACCCACATGGCAGATCGTTTCTTCCCTAATAACATTCCTGAATTCATCAAAGAAGATGACCCATCACCACCCGAAACCAACACATCTCCCCTTCTATCCCTTCCCTACAACTTATTCTCTCACCAACTGAAACAAGCAGCTTTCAACCTCAAACAAACTGTATTAATATTATCCCTCTTCTTTATCTGCTTAACTTCATGTCTTCTGTTTTTTGTGAGTTGTGTGCTGATTGGTCTTTTGTTTTTTTTATATATTTTTGGTTTGATAGATTGTTGTGGAGACATGGGGAAAGAGTGGGAAACGTTTGAATGATTATACAGTGTATACAGGTGCTTTAGGAACAGCTTTCTTGGTGTTTAAAGCTTACCAAGTTGCTCATGACAAGAAAGATCTTGATTTGTGTAAAGATATTGTTAAAGCTTGTGATTCTGCCTCTGTTGGCTCCAGGTTACTGTGCTTTTTTAATGTGGTTTTGAGATTCTTTAGGGCTTTTGTTTGCTAGAAAGGTTTTTGAATGCTAGATGAAAAGAGGGGGGGGGGGGGGGGGTGGTTGGTTGGTAGTGGCAAATCGGCGGGGGCGGACTCAACCTGGACTAAATTTACCTACGAAAATCGCAAATTTCCAATAGCGCGCCAAAAAAGGGGTTATATGGAATTTGATAGCTTCTATAAGCTTTTGATTTCAAGAAGCATTAAAGGTTTGTTTTTATTGTTAATGATATGTTTGAGAGTGATTAATTGATGTGGAATCTTGGTTCAAAAAAGTGTCTGGCTCTGAGGCGTTTAGGTTCCGAAAGGCGAGGTGTGAGACTGAAAGTGTCGCACTTTCGCTTACGTGACGAGTTGCTCTACGTACAACCAAATAAGCTTTCTTTATAACCGATAGTTTCATGCATTGTCTTATCTGTTTTACATGTTAGCCTTATCGCACGTTACCCTCCTACGTACACTAGTTTTGATCCGTATGTGTATGAGGCGCCACCCCAAGACCCAAAGGCGCTTTTTTGATCGCCGCCTTTTGCACCTCACGCATCAGTCAAGCCTTTTTAAACCAAGTGTGGAGTAATCTAATAATAAATTCTGGCAAAGTTAACTGAAATGATTGTTTGATATGAAATAATCAGAATCAAGTAATCATTAGTAACAAAACGGTTTGTAAACCTTCTAAGGAGTTGGTGCAGTGGTAAGCGCTTGATTTGCTTTTAGCTGCACCCCTGCAATTTGCAAGATTTTTTTATTTTTTTATCTTTTTGTTAACTATACATAATTTGCAGCGTGTGACGTTCTTATGTGGGTTGGCTGGTGTATATGCTCTTGGTGCAGTTGCGTAATGAAGCTAACGATAATACTTTGCGTGATTACTATTTGACAAGATTTGGAGAGGTACTTTTTTTACCTTTTTAACAATTTTCATGGTTTTTCTTTAATTTATACATTTTCTTGGGTGAATTAGTTTTGTTTTTCTTTTTCAGATCAAGCTTCCGAAAGATCTTCCTAACGAGCTATTGTACGGTAGAGCAGGTTACTTATGGGCATGCTTGTTTCTAAACAAGAATCTTGGTCAAAACACAATTTCATCTACACATATGGTAATGTGTTAAGATTTTTAAAATTTTGAATAATTTTATGTTGGTCATTTATATTTTATATATTGTGACGATCAGCATACATTCGGTTTGCAGAGAACAATTACAGATGAAATTATGAGATCCGGTAGAAAAATGCGTACAAAGGAATGCCCATTGATGTATGAATGGCATGGTAAACGGTATTGGGGAGCGGCCCATGGGCTGATAATGCATGTATTATTGGACATGGTTTTGACTGAAGATGAGTTAAAAGATGTAAAAAATACACTCTTTTACATGATTAAGAATCGATTTCCGAGTGGAAATTATCCTTCGAGTGAAGGAAGTGAATCAGACAGATTGGTGCATTGGTGTCATGGCGCTCCTGGTGTCGCTCTTACCCTTGCAAAAGCAGCCAAGGTATAGTTACGCATTCATTTACAACTTTTCAAAACTCAGTTATGGAAGTAGTTATGATTGGGTCAATCTAGGGTGTTTAGTATATGAAATGGGTCACTTTAAAGTTTAAAGTTCTCGCTAAAGGGGGCATAGATTGGTTAAATACGTGTTGAAAGGCATTTGCGCTCTAATTTTAATGCATACAACCTTCTAAATTGTTGTACCGAAGATGGACCCATTTGACCCGTTTGAGGATACCTAGCTCGCTTATGTTGCCAAATCTCTTAGATTATGTTACTTGCCGAATTTCATTTCTTTTTTGTATAATATTAGGTTTTTGGAGATGAGGAATTTTATAAGGCGGCCGTGGAGGCGGGGGAGGTGGTATGGAAACGGGGTTTACTTAAACGAGTTGGCATTTGTCATGGAATAAGTGGAAAACGCATATGTTTTTCTTGCACTCTTTCGCTTAACGGGTGATGTAAAGTTCTTATATAGAGCCAAAGCTTTCGCCGCTTTCCTCTATGAAAAAAGCTCGATGCTTATATCCCAAGGTGCGATGCATGGTGGTGACAACCCTTTTTCCCTGTTCGAAGGTGTTGGAGGATTGGCTTATCTTTTTATGGATATGGTAGAACCGTTGGAGACAAGGTTCCCAGCTTATGAGCTTTAAATAGCGGTTGTGGTTTTCGTTTCTTTGATGGTTTTTATGTATCTACATATCATGCTTTGTGTTGCATTATATCATCTATTACACGCGTATGTAGCTAGTTAGTCTTGTTTAATGGTGTTTCTTCAGTAACGTTGCTAACAGGCGTTTCAACCTATTTTCGAGCCACAAGCGAGATCTATTTTGGCACTTTTTTCGAAAAAAAAAAAACAAAAAAAACAAAGAGCTCATTTTATTGATTTTTATTCATTGAGCCTAAGTAGACAACATAAAACTGCCTGCAAACATGTCCTACACTCACATTTTCACCCGAATTAACCAAACCGAAACAAGAAACATGTCTTGTCTAAGCCAACCCGACCAATTTCTCGCTTATCTCCCATACTTTACGAGCCTTGGAGACATCACTAGCTTCTTCTGACAACTGGTTCTCAACGAAGCCGAATTGTTGTTCCAGCTCCAGTAAACTCCTGATTTTGTCAAACTCGGGTCGCTCACAACCTGAATCACAAAACCAAAGATAATGTCATATAATCAGCTGTAATAAACGCGTGTCTAAAATGACGAAAATTAACACATTATTATCTTTACCTGAGCAAGTCTCTTTCCAGATTCATCCTCAGAGACATACCCCTTAGTGATGTACTTTTGGAATGGAGGAAAAAGGAGTCTAAAAAGAGGAATATGTTCCCTAAATAGACCTGTTGTTGCAATGCAACCAGGGTACAATGAAGCAAATGTAATGCCGGTTTCTTCATGAAAACGGCGGTGAAATTCTTGCATCATAAGCATGTTGCAGACTTTACTGTCTTTGTATGCTTTGGCACCATCAAAATCTCCACCGTCGATCATGGATGAGCTGTTGAGCCCGTTTAACCCGCCGGCTAGACCCCTCATGTCACCAAGGTTAGCCTTTGGTGGCACATTCCCAGCCAAAGTGTTTGTGTTACCTAAAAAGTTGTCACATTTCAGATAAGGACCATAACATACATACAAGATTTGTCAAAATGGAGTAATGGACTCATCATGTCAGCAGTGGCGAATCTTGACCTGAAACTTGGGGGGGGGGGGGGGGGGGGGTCGGAAGTCACTAGTTTCGGGGGGTCAAAAACCAGTTTTGGGTGTCGAAACCTTATATACCAAAAAATTTATACACGAATACTATATAATCAAAACTTCTGAGCGAAAATTCGGGGGGGGGGGGGGGGGGGGGGTTCCCCATCCCTTAAAAGAATCGCCCATGATCATGTGTATAATAAAATGGGTTAGGTGAAAACAGATACTTTGGATATGTATTGAAACGGGTCGGAAGAAGCTAGTGATTGATCTTAATCAATAGTTCAATACCTGTGATTGAGCCAACAATTATGAGTCTTTTCGACGGGTAATCCGACTGCTTCAAGTCATCAAGCAACAATCTTGCAAGCAAGAAGTGACCAAGATGATTAGTCCCAACACTAAGCTCGAATCCATCAGCTGTAAACGTTGGCTCTTTCGCAGTCGGTAAATAAACCGCTGCATTGCAGACCAACACATCAAGTGGTCTACCAGATTGTTTAAAGTTTCCAACAAACTGCCTGACACTATCAAATGATGAAAGGTCCAAATGCATCACTGTGTAATTTTCTTTAGAGATTCCTGATGATTTTGCAGCTCTTTCTGCTTTTAGAAAGTCTCTGCAGGCCATAATAATGTGCCATTTCCCTGTTTCTGCAAGAGCTTTTGCTGTTGCTAGGCCTAGTCCTGATGATGCCCCGGTGATGATAACCGTGCCCTTTCGCAAGGTTTTCTTTCCGTCGGTTGATCCAATGTTTGCAGCCGGAGTTGTGGTGGCTACAGCTTGGGTCTTGAGTGCACCCCTTTGGTTAAATTCCTTCTGCAAGAAAGCCAAAGTCATGTTAAATTGTGAATTTTTAATCAAGAGACGGTAATGCTGTAGCAGGGTTGTTCAAAAAGCTCGCAGCTTGTGACTCGCAAGAGCTCATTTGAAAAGAGCTTGCTTGGCATTGCCTTGTTTGTACACGAGTTGAGCCCGAGGCAAGGTAAGCTCATTCGTTAGCTAACTCGTTAGCTTGTTCGTTTAAATTAAAGCCAAAATTTTAATAAATATAATCCAAATTTTAATATATATAAATTATGTATGCATTATGTGTATGTCAAGAAATATTACTTTTTGTTTTTATATATATCAACATCTGTTAAATATACAAAACTTTAAAAAAATAAACAAGCTAGTTGAGCTCGGGCTTAACATTTTAGCTCGTTAAGATAAACAAGACGAGCCCTGAAACCCATAATATGAATCATTCAGCTAGTCAAGATCAACATTTCAGCTCGTTAAAATTAAAAAAGCTGACTCGAGCTCTCGAGAGCTCGGGCTCAACATTTCAGCTCGTTAAAATTAAAAAAGCTGACTCGAGCTCTCGAGAGCTCGGGCTCAACATTTCAGCTCGTTAAGATATACTTGACAAGTCCTAAAATCTAGCATATTATATGATGAGTGGAAAAAGAACAATATTTTAATAATAATTAATACCCTGCTAGTGAAGTCAACTTTAAGATGAGTTGACAATGGTACTCCAAACAGACTAGAATCCTTCAAAGACACCTACAAATGAACAAATTTCACTTCATTAATTACCAAAACACTCATAAACAAAAACACACAGACAGTTGTTAAGCAAACAAACCTCTCTGTGGACAGCAAAAGAAGATGTAGCTTGGAGAGCCATTGGTTTGGAGATAGTAGTAACTCAAGTGTGTTCTTTTAAAAATATCTAATAAAGATTGTTGAATATAAATCTTTGTAATGTGGGGTTATATATATATGATTGTAATTCTTTTAGTTATGATTATTTTATTACTGTGTGGATAAGAAAATTGATCATAAAAATAGATGGGGCCCATTTGATATTTTGTGGAACCAATGAGAGTTGGATTTTGGATTTCCAGCAGATGCTTCTGTTTGGTATTTTAGATAAGTTTAAGTGGGCCTAGAGGTAGAGAGGATATTGGATTTAAAGGTGCATTGCCCAAAAAGTATGTATACTTCGAAAGAGTATGGGTGAGGGAGGAGTGGGTTCATTAGAAAACATTATTATTTTTTGTTGGTTACAAAAGGTTTTTAGAACTGGACCGGATGTTAAATCGGACCCTCGGGCGGTTCAACGGTCCAACCGGTCCTACGAACCGGGCAAAAAATGCTTCGAAATCCAAAAATATAAAAATAAAAAAATCCGGTCCAACCACGGTTTCCGGTCCGACCGGCCGGTCCAGTCCGGGTTTCAAAACATTGGTTACAAGTATGCAGTTAAATAGGGTGAAACTTTCGGGCCAACCTGATAACCCGAGAAAAAATCCGACCCGATTAGCCCGATTAAGTTATTTGTCAATGAATACTGACCAGCAATTCGTGTTGGGTACTTGAGTTCTAATAACTTAACCCGACTAAATTAATCATGTTGAAACATTAACGTTAATAATGCAATACATTTACATGTCAGTATGTTTACCTAAATAAAAAGAGAAATAAAACAAATGCTATTGGGATTCACTCACACAATGCGGTGGATATTTTGTTTCTATTAGTTCTGTTTGGTTCATTACGAATTTACGATACTCATATGATAAACGGTATTGGTTATAGTTTATAATACTAAGTTAGAATAACATTCCTTTTCAATAAAATTTATATCGAACCATAACCAGGTATTCAATTTTTTTTCCTAATTTTTCAAGTTAATGAATACATGTTATTAATACTAGTGGGTTGGCCCGCGCGTTGCAGCGGGTGTCATTGGTGCTCTTAGTGTAATCTAACCCTGACATGTTTTAGACACTGATTATTATTATTATAGACTTGCCGCCGGTGCGCAACAATCAAAATGGGCTTATTATAGCTTAAAAAAAGACACATATGAAACGCAGAGTAACTTGAACTTATACTATTGAATCAAAATGTATTATATTTAAGGATGCAAGTCGGCCTATATTTGACTCATTTAGCTAAATATGTTCATGCGTTTGACTCACAACAAACCGAATTTCTTGTTAGATTTGTGTCACATGATTGTTGATAAAAAGTTTGGTTGTCTAAGAGATCCTTAAATAATGACAAAAATACTAAATTGTTGTAGACAAATATCAATAAATCTATAATCTTATTAACAATAATAATATCATTGCTAAATGTTTTGGTTTATACACGCGCAAAAAATTGTACCCATCTATATTGTTTAATCCAATCCTGTTCTTAAACAATGTAGTTTAATAGTATTAAACAATACACTATCCAAATTAAATAACAGATAGATGTGTTAAAGGTACACTTACATTTTTTGACAACAGCTTGTATCAAATTGCATACTTTAGACAAGCACATCAAAAACTTCATATGTGTCCTTTTTGAAAGCTTAATTGGTTTTCGAAATTCCATACATACCCCCACAATGTACGAAATTGTAAATATACAACATCGAATGCCGATTAATCACAAACCAAGCTGAAGCTATAGATAAAGAGCTCAAAACGAGCCAAACTTGGACTCTCTTAATGTAAACAAGTCGATTCATTTACACTCCTATTTATGAGTGAAATATGTTGTTTTGAATAAACTGGTTTTATAAACTTTATTATTTTAAATTATTAAATAAATAATTTGCCAAATAAGATTAAAAAAAATATATGTTACTAAAGGACGACAATGGAATAATCAGTAAAACCCGGCGCTCTCAAGAATCAAACCCATGGCCTTTCAACCATGGGTCTTCTATCATTGAGCCTCCATACCACTTCACCATAAGGTGGTGGTAAATAAAATATCATCTATTAGACCATTATCTAATCTCATGGCCTTCATGATATTATCCATAATCATCACCATCAATAAAGGCTAGATACAATTAAACTCATTAGGTACAAAAAGATTTTAACACTTTTGATTTTTTTAATACAAGCTTTAGTTTCGTAGCTTTTTCTCTACATCTTTTAAACTGAAAGAGTAATTGCACAGCATGGTTACAATAAACAAAATGGAATTTTTCAACACAAGTTTCTTTCATGACTCATGGGCGATGGGCCAAACCATAATTGTCTGAAAAATAAACAAGCTTAAAATCCAACAATACAACAATGTTTTTTCCCAAACCAACACCAATGAAAATCATAATGTCATATTAAAACAACCAAAATCCCAAATCTCAAACAGAGTTTTATTCCTTTATTCTTCCATCTCAAACAGCTTTCCGTGCAACAAATACATCCCTAGTCCGTGGAAAACAATTGTCAAGTTAAGCAAGGCGAAAATGGTGCATGGGAAAAACTCTTTTATTACAGCTTGTGCAGGGAAAGGAAGGACGATTCAGTTCTTGTGCGAATGCTGGATCGGTCAGGAAGCTTTAAAAGACAAATGGCCGGCGATTTTCAGATTAGAAAAGGTTAAAAGATGTTCAGTGTCGGACAGAATTAAGCAAGTTGGAGGCGCTGTGATGATGTGATGGAATTGGTCGAAAACGCCTACTTCTACTGAAGAAGTACACCAGATGCAGCAGTTAATGTTGCTGCTGAATGGTACTATGCTAAAAGACTACAGTGACAGTTGGAAGTGGAAGAGTAACGCGTCTGGAGATTTTTCTGTTGCGGATATTAAGAAGACAATTAGGGACAGTTCTGCAGCTGGTTTGTATAAGTTCTTTTGGGTTACTTGGGTTCCTCTCAAGTGTAACATATTTGCGTGGCGTTCGGAGCTTAATAGGATACCTAGGCTACGCGGGTCGAGTTGGTTAGGCGTGGAGTGAATGTAGACTCTGTGGAGTGTGCTTTATGTGGGGAAGCTGATGAAACAGTTAACCACCTATTCACAGGCTGTTCCTTGGTAAATCAAGTGTGGCATATAATTGCAAATTGGTGTAACATACCTCCTGTGTTTGTATTCGTGGTTAGAGACTGCCTGGAGTTGTTCAAGCACTTTAGTAAGGACAAGACACATAAGAGGATTCTACAAGGTATTATCATTGTTACTCTATGGTGTAATTGGACGAGTCGGAATGATAATGTTTTTAACCGGAAACAAGTCAAGGCGAGGGATATAGTGGCGAATGTCAAGGCGAAGTCGTTTTTTGGTTGAAACATAGGTCGAGGATGAAATTGATTGTATGGATTGAATGGTGTAAAAACCCAATGTATATGTTGTAATGGTTTGGCTCCGGTCCTCGTTTTGAGGACCGTTTGTGAGCGTTTTTAATGAAGTTGAAAGTTCAAAAAAAAAAAAAAAGCAGCTTTCAGCAATCCTTCACTGTGAGTTCTTCGCATGCCAAGATCCGGCCTGAAACTCACAAGTTTGCTACTCACATCATGAAACTGATGCCTATTGCCCGTCACGTTAACCTCGCTTGGCGGCAGCCTCACGTGCCATTCACGACAAATCACCCCTTGACTTTTCCTACCGTGTGTTGACTTTTTCGCATCTGACCTTATACCAAAGTCAATTTGGTGTGCAGAGATCCCAAGCCAGGCAGCTCGGTCAGCCGAGTCTTTCATGGAACCAGATTTAATTGATTGCCTGTTGCAATAAGCAAGATGAGGGAGAAGCCCAAGAAGAAACTTCTTCAGTTGTTCGTCTCCTACGTTCTTCTGCGCAGGGTTTCCCTCCAGGCTGATGGCTTGGCTTGTAAAGAGTTGTAATTTGGCGCGAGCTGTCCTAGGCTCTTTACAGTGGACAGCTTGTTGAAACACAGATCCAATACGTTCAGTTTCAGGAGACGATGCAAACCCTCTATCTCGCTTATCTTGGTTCCTGCCTAATAATATCTGTATATTTTAGTAAATTGATATTGTAACTATCTGTAGAGATCTCTCCATAATAATAGGAGATCATATCTTGTATTATAAATATTTTACAATCAATGAAAGAAATCAAGATATAGTTCTTTCAATGAAGAACACGACGCCAGACCTTCAAAAACACAGATACCTCCGTTCAAATTTAAAAGATAAAAAACGGACATGAAAATATAAATTAAAAGAGAACCACATACCATGACCGATTCTAAGAATCCTGTTGTAGCTGAGATCAAGCACACGCAATCTCGTGAGCTCTCAGAGCCCTTCGATGGTCGAGATACTGTTCTTTGATATATTCAAAATGTGAAGTCCACAAGGAAGAGCACCAGCAGTTATTCTCACTGGTAAAACAAATAATATTATCAGCAAACAAAACTTGCAACATAATATCAAAATCCAAAAATGAATACAAGATCAAAAATTCGAACCTATAGAATTTCCTGACAAATTAAGCACCCAGAGGCTGGAGAACGCACTCAGAAAAGGAATCACAACCAACCCATGGTTTGCAAAGTTGAGTTGTTGTCGCTGCAGCATTTAAAGAAGAAATGTATCTTTTAGCAGCATCCATACCCAGAATAGTCTTTGCATCGCTTTTGGAAGCTGCCGATGGATCCAAGATGGTGCTTTTACCATAAAGATTTATGCCAGTACTATAACACACAACACCAATTTGTGTATATCTATAAGGAAAGGCATTACTTAGATTACCAAATCATTGTTAAATTCGATTTATGTTGGCACATTTTCCTCCATTTGAGTCACGTTGCCATTTACCATCTTCATTTCTTTAAATATGACATTTTATGGGTTTTAAGACATGCGGACACAACTAATGATAATGTAATTTAATCGACAACTAACCTAAATGACAATAACAGGGAAAAGATTCAAGTGTCTAGGCATGAGAAATGCACAAGAAGGATCTATCCATTTTAACAAGAAACTGATCGTGAACTAATTTCATCTGTTCACCATATTTGCCTCAAGGAACTGCAGCATCCCTACAAATTTACAAACAAACGGAAAAAATAATCATAATATGAACTAAAAATGTGTCTTCCTCTAAATCATTTTAAATAAATTCCATTATGTAGATAAAGAAAATTTCCACATAAAATTAAAACACCAGTATTATCCTTCTAATAAGAATCAAAACGCCCAAAAATCAAACTTATATGATTTTCACCATCATGTTTAGCTGGTGTTAAGTCAAATAAAAAAATTAAAAAAAACTTTGCTTTTCGATTCCACTAAATCAACCAAAATAGCAAACTGCCAATTGATTCAAAAAAGAAAATCTCTCTTTACCATCAAGCATGAAACCAACAATGTCAAACAATTTGAAACACACACAAAACCATAAAAAAAAAAAAGCAGAAATCGAACAAATAGTCTAATACCCATATGAAAAAAACTAAAGAGATTAACTTACAAATCCAGTAACCTCTTGAAGACGAAGACTGCTCTGCGTAAGAAGGGAGATGAAAGAGAAAATCTACGACATGATTAGAAGTCGACCAACACTTTAACCCTTTTAATGACAGCAACACTTTGATTCCCTCCATTTCTGATTTCCTGTTTGTGGTTTGGATTTTGGATGAATAATCGTTCTGAGAAATCAAAAGGACAACCGAAATCTGAGAGAATGAAATGGAAAGGCAGCAGATTGAATAAAATTGGCAGATAGACCTGAGGGATAACCGAATTGAGGACATTGAATGGATACATCATTCTTGCATTGATGACTATAATTAACAGTCTAATGAATGGTGAGGACAGTTGCAAAAACAATAATCTAGAATGGCTTGCATTGGTATTTTGTACCATTGCCATAAAAGGTTGTACACAAGGGGCATAAAAGGAAGAAAAGTGGTAAAGTCTAGAGGATTACACTTGTGACTTTTAAGTTGTCATCTTAACTTTGACATTTTGGACCTTTTTACCCATGGCTCCCCCTTTATAATGTACTAGTGGGAATGCCCGCGCGTTGCTGCGGGTTCTTATGTTTTTTTTTTCGCACATTACGCGGAAGGTATTCGTAATTTATTTTTAAACTAATTTGCTAATACAACTTACATATCAATTCATGAAGAGCAATTTAGTATAAACCAAAGAACTGACAAAAAAACCACCATAACATAAGAAATGTTAAGCAACATACGGCTACATAAATCATTACAAAACTGCATACATCATGTTTTTCCCATTAATTATTAATATGGTATTAATAATTTAGTATGAGTCCTTGGTCGAAATGAGAAAGCAACTCCAGTTTACCTCTTTGTCTAAGTGAGCCTAAAATTGTTCAATTTAGTTTGGTGTTTCACCTTCTTTTGAGGACCCGTCATTATCTACTTTTTCTGCCTCCAAAAAAATGTGACAATTACATGGGGCCATTGGTTTATCATATAAATGATATCACATATGGTGAATCATGTAAAGAGTTCGTACCTGTGAAGGAAGTATAATATTAGAAAGCTAAATTAGTATAACCCACGAATGATTTGACGTAGTTTAAAAATTATATTATAAAACTTAAGTCGCTAACGAACAAGGCATACCAACACACAATTACGTTTGGATTTTGCTGTCACTCTTATGGCCAACCATTTTGTAAACTGTGTAACAGTCACATCAAAAATCAACCAAGAGCAAAAAAAAAAAAAAAAACATATACAAATTGTAAAAGTTGCATAACACCCACATTTTTTTTTAAATTCAATACAAAGTATGTCAACCTACATGTGTTTTGTCATGACTGTTATCATATGAAATGAAAAATATGTTCTGATGAATTTGTTCACTAAAGATCACATATGCTTTCAAAGTTTAAGTTGCTTTTTGTTTAACCTTTCGAAAATATCAATACCTGAAGTTTTTATTATTCCTACGAAATGCAATTGTGAGTATCAAATATCTTCAGAAAAAAACTATATTGTAACTAACAGACTATTGACATTCTTTAGTGGCATAAACTCAACTAAGAAAAAAAAGATATTTATAAAAACAATGAGCACTATCATATAAATTGGTGTAAATTTTGAAAACCAAATTTAAAAGCCAACCAAGATTGTGTTAGCTAATGATATAATCAAGCCAAAGAATTTAAACTGACAAAAAAAACGAACCGAAAAGCATGAATACTTAAAGTTATCGTCCGCTAATCCAAATCTGAATGAAAACAACAGTGTCTTTGATACCGGGCAACATCTATGGTTTTTGACGAACTGTTCAAACATTGGTGTCGGAGTCGTGTTCTTTTCTATCATTGTTGCTCAATCCAAACCAACAATGTCGGCAACTGAACCATTTTCATAAGCAAAACTAACTATAAAACAACAAAAACCTATCCACCATTGAGAAAAAGAAGAGACAACAAACCTTTAGAAAAAAGGAAATATATCTGCACATTGCCTTCCGGGTAAGAATCTGAGTAGCTTTCAGCTCGGCCTACTCATTTCGGCTCCTAATTTGACAGCACCAACAATCACTGATAATGCTAAGATACAATACAAAGGTTTTTTGTTAGCATTAATAGCCTACACATATGTATACAAAATCATAACTTTTTACCTCATTATCAAAAAAATGTTTGTTTCTTCTAGCAATGTCCATCACCAGAGGCTAGTATTCATGTGCCCGAGAATTAGTTTCCTCAAAAAACCATAGAAACTATACTTGCCCTCCTTCAAGATTCATCCTGACTGCTTTCCATATCTCAATGAGCTAATACCCAATAGTTTAGATTCTACCTAAATCTCCACCATTTTATTGTTTAATTGGGCAAACCAATCGGCTATCCAATCTTGACTTTGCAACTAACAGATGTCAGTTTATTGTCATTTATGGTCTTCATATCAACCTGTTAAACAAATTGAATATGAATCTCACTAATCTTACGTTTGGAACATAATAACTTATATCAAGACATTGCAAAATGTAAAACATTTTATATTTAATTCAAATAGAAGATATTCTTGTGGTGTATGCATTTTTGCATGACTCAAAATCTTAGATGATGACAACGATTATAATCACTCAGAATTGTAGAAACTATGGTACCTGACCCGCGAGCCGATCGACCTCGAAACTGATATCGACAAGTCAGGATGGCCTAAAACTTTTGTCCAAATATTTTTTGTTATATATGTCCCAAAATGAGTACATAAAATACATTAGTTCAATATTATATATCCTCCAGCTTGTATATATCAATCCATTCTTCAAAGAGAATCATGAATAGAACAACACAAAGATCATAACTAAGAAATATTCATAATGAAAGCATCAAGGGATAATAGAAGAGAGAAAGAAAAAACATAAATAAAAATAATAAATGAATTTACCATTTAAAACTGATGATCCCATTTGGAAGGAAAAAAATAAGGATTATCAAACTAAGGATCCATTAAAACATAAGGATCCCATTTATCGATATTCTTCACAATCCAAAAATTTCGCTCCATGCTAATCCTTAAGACACAACACCAATCCACCGGTAAGTAATAAAGAGTGTAAGTAACAATTGAGAAATACAACAGTTAAATCTTCCTTCTAAAATGATCTGCACCCCTGTACTTGTATATGAGTGA
Organism: Ambrosia x helenae; assembly: GCA_030844895.1. Classification (NCBI taxonomy): domain Eukaryota; kingdom Viridiplantae; phylum Streptophyta; class Magnoliopsida; order Asterales; family Asteraceae; genus Ambrosia; species Ambrosia x helenae. Next base: position 35,652 of record JAUTDX010001447.1, on the reverse strand, counting down.
AAAGAATGAACGGAAATCTGTCAAAAGAATTCCCAGTGATCAGTATTCACTAATAACCTTCTATGGATGAAAAGGTAATATTCCCAGGTCGTCTATTTCACTATAACCTTTACATATAAATTACAGTAGTACAAAAAATAAAAATAAAAGTAGCTACAACTCTAGAACTGTACAACCACCTAATTATGAAATTAGCAAAATCATCCACAAATGCAAGTAATTTTCATGAATAGACGATTTATAAGAAGTTTGAAATTTAATTGAGGGCTCTTGATTTCAATTCTTCATTGAAGATAAGAAATCGAAAAGGTTCTGAACCTAATATAATTAAGGCCATCACTATGATTAAAAACCATAGAACAACGGTTTCAAAGTTGTATGAGTTGTTTCGCTGGTTTGTACAATTACTTTAAAAGGCTGTAATGGGAAATCCAAGAGTATGAGTTTTATTGAAATGTATTGGATGTTATGAAGGAGGTTACATATGAAGAGAGATATAAAGTGTGTATTACTAACATATACAATGTGCATTACATCTTGTACACAAGGGGCATAAAAGGAAGAAAAGTGGTAAAGTTTAGAGAATTACACTTGTGACTTCTAAGTTGCCATCTTAACTTTGACATTTTGGACCTTTTTACCCATGGCTCCTCCTTTATAATGTATTATAGATTATAGATAAGATTCAAATGACATTGACTAAAGATGTATATTATGGATAGTTTAAGGGCATTGGTATTTCATAACATAAAATAAACCTAACAAGAATGCATTTCATAACATACATAATATATATACTATCAACAAATACATAGAGAAAAAGTTTGCTTTTTCACATAACAAAACTGATGGCTTCTTAGCTTAAAATGGTGCAGACCAGACCTATGCAAGTCCCACAACATGGGCAATAAGTGGATTTTGGGAGTAGATTGTAGGGAATGTGTTTTCCCTTGAATAAAAGTATAAACAGAAAAATAAATGAACATTTTTAGGTATACGGACAGTTTAACCGGGTCAGATATCACCTAATACAATATCCGTACCTAAACCTCTAGATTTTTTTTTATCAATCTCATAGCTGTCTCATTACCCGACCTGGACGTCTCAAGTCGGAATATGGTTTTTTTTTTCAATTTAAACCTAACATATATGATTATGAAAAAACAACCAATCAGCTTTATACACCTGTCACATAGCACTGAATGATACACACATAAATGAATAAGCAATTAACTCCTCTAATTCCAATTTGATGTTAACTCTATATTTTACCTACCAAACCCAAAGTTGTCTTCATTTTCCTTAATACTTTCTTTCCCTGACCAACTCTTAACTCCTTTGTGCACCTTATATGCTAAAATATTACAAATCATGGAAACATCTGTACAAATTTCCCAAATCACAAGCCTCAAGAACTCGGGCCGGGCCTTATGTCAAAACTAGACCAGCCCGTCTATATTCGAACAGGCAATCCAAAATTCTGAAACGTTCTGATTTCCCCATGAAGCCCAGCCGTTACAATCACCATACCCCAGCCCGACTTACTCAGGCTAGACCCATTAATAAAATCAGCACTCGTAAGTCTACCTGGGTTCTTCAAAGCCGAAACAAGTTTTTCCTCTGGCCATGTGGCAGAAAACCGATCGAAAAAGTACCCGTTACTCGCACTAGTAATAATTCCGTGAAATGGGCTGCTACTAACTTGATCTTCGGGGTTGGTGGATGGTTCATCGCTGACAAGTCATCAAAGTGGTCCGTAGTGAGCCTATTGGGTTCTCCAGAAAGCCCGTCTTGGAAACCCCAAGTGTCGGCTTTACCTGGCCACGGGATGGCTACTGATACATCTTGACAATGGAAATGCTCGTAAGAATGAGTAACAGTTACACCTTTGTATCTGCTGGCTCGAGCATCACCTTCATGTTTCCAAACATAAACATTGGAATCCTCACTTGCGCAAACCACATATCTACCGTTTGGCGTCACTGAGGCTGAAATTTGCCTGTTTGTGTTGCGAAATCCTGGCATAAAGTCAACAAGAATCGGGCCAGATTGGGTAAAGGTCAAAACGGGATCAAATCAAATGGTTAACCATTTAATACAAATCGCAACAGATGTGTTGACCCAGAAAACCTTTTGTACAAATCTCTTTACTATATAAATACCTACTAGTTAAAAAATAGTAAAAGAAACTTGTAAATATTACCTTTGAACTTGTGAACTAAATCAAGGCCGTCAACAACACGAACACGTGAATCTGCAGATGTCACAAGCACTTCTGATGTAGTACCCGGTGCAAACTGCAATGTTATATAAATTTGCAGCTCAAAATTAATGTTTGATAATAATAATAATAATAATAATAATAATAATAATAATAATAATATATTAAAATATAAAAACCAAAATGCACAATAATATTGAAGGCAAGTTAGCAGTAGCTTAATTTTAACCTGGAAACCAGTTATCTTCCTATGACGGGAATTTTTCTTTTTGTTCTGCAGATTGATTTGGCTTTTTTGCTGTAACTTGTTTTCTGCAAAATATATTGGGAAATTTTGAGCGTAAAAAAGAGAAAAACAAACAAACACACAGGACACAATAGATCATCCCATACCAGTTGTGTTGTATAAACAGCAGTTCCCCTTGTATGAACCAACAAGTGCAGCCTTAAATAATTAAATAAAAGGTTGCGTTAGTCACAAATGAAACTAGTCCATATACAAATAAAATAAAATCCTTCTACTTTCAAAATTAGAGCTGGCTATTTCGACCCATTTACTAATGAACAAATTAACATGGTTGTGTTTATCTTGAACAGATCATGTACAAAATATATAGCCAAGAACGGGTAGATGTGTAGAAAAGGTCCAAACTGTTCCCAACCCGGTCAGTTTCAACCCCTACAAAAAATGACCCAAATAAACCTGAAACCATTGTCCAGTGTGTGACCCGCCCAACTTACCACATGTAATGAAGAAAAGAAATGCTAGTTGGATAAATATCTATGAGGACAACCTGACCATCTGGTGTGTAGCAAGCAGCAGTGACCATTTCATTCATATCATTCCAATCAACAACTTGATGATCAGGAACGCTCCATATGCGTACTTTAGCATCAAGTGACCCACTTATGAAATATCTATCATCAACAGGATTGAACTGGATGCAAGTTACTGAATTTAAAGAAAAAAAAAGATACTTGGTGATCACAAAGAAACATATATTTCCATTAAATAGAACACATTGGTTCATATGGGCATAAAAAAAACATCATACCATAGTCATTGTGAGAAAAAATCTTCAAACATGACTTGCTAGACAACTGCCACAACCGCACAGTTTTGTCCATTGAGGATGAAAGCAAATGCTGAAAATTAAATTTGAGCCAATAAGAAGTTTTATACATGCTTTGTTTCGTCCTAAAAAATATGTACATGTTTAAATAGCTTATTACATCAGTAGGATGCAAACATTACTCTTGTCAGCCTGTTGAGCAGTGTGAAGGTGTTAGTGGCAGAAAACTACAGTGTTTTACTGTTTTAGAATTTATACTTGCATAACTGTCTAAGTTTAGGTGTCTTTGTTTTTCTAATCAAGTTCTGTACTCAGAATTGTGGAGACTAGCCCTATCGAATTGGGCTAACTATCCTTGTTCTTGTTTATCTAAATTAATTGAAATTTTCAGTTTAATTGAATTTTCGGTTCTTAACATTTGGTTCCATTGCCGAAAAGCATGGTGCCTCAAACCCGGAGTAATCCAGACCCAAATAGTTCAAACCCCGACCCATCGCATCATCGATGGAATCACTGCAGCATGAGGTGGCTGCGATCAAAATGCAGCAAGCCAAACAGAAGGAGAAAACAAGCGGAGGTTTCAACCAATTTGAAGAAGAGAGTTCATCCAGAGGTAACCAACGCCATTAAAGACCTTAGAAAGTTGCAATTAAATAGATTTCCCCACGTTTAGTGGTGATTGGAGACCTCTGTGGATGGATTCTTAACGCAGAATTTATTTATTTGTTTATTTTTTGTTATTACAATATTCCAGAGGAGGAACGTGTAGATGTTGCATCAATGCACTTGGAAGGTAATGCATTGGATCTCTACTCTTGGCTCTCGACAGACCAGTCAATCGAATTTTGGGAAGAACTTGTTCATCACCTCCCGAAGCACTTCGGCTAGAAACTCGGATGAACATTTATGTAGGCATCAGACAAACAGGTACGGTGAAGGAGTACAGACAAGAGTTTGCCAAATGTTCTTCTCGGGTTACTAATTGGCCCGAGCACTGCGGGGGTTTCTGAATGGCCACAAGGAGGACCTCAAAGTTGATGTTAGGATTCATAAACCCAGAACTGTTTAGAGAGCTATAAGTATAGCTTTTTAGTTCAAGTCCAGGGTTAGCCATCCGATGTTTAGAAAATTTTTTAGCCCTTCTTCGGTCAAGACAGAACCAGCTACAGGCTACAGCACCTTCTAACACTGTTACCTGCTGCTGCAACCCAGAAACTAACAGACTCGCCTTTCTGATGCAAAAAAACAAAGCAGGTAAATTCGAGGGGAATCTTTTAGATGCGGTAATAAGTACTGGACCTGGTCACCGCTGCAAACAGGGGATACTCGAGTCATTGGAGATGGCTGACGAAACAGAGGACCAATGCATGACCCAAGTGGAGCAATCTGCCGTCTCCCCTGTTGCTATAGCCGAAATCAGTCTACATTCTCTCTTGGAAAGCCCAATCCAACCACAATGAAGCTTCAAGGTACCCTAGCGACAACTGAGGTCTTAATTTTGGTAGATAGTGGGTCCACCCACAATTTTATTTCGGATACCCTTGTTTGTGAACAAAAGCTCCTTACCCAATTCGTGATCCCCTTTGGCGTTCAAATTGGCACTGGTGATATCATTTGTTGTAATCAACTTTGAAAGGATGTTACATTACAGCTCACTAACCTTAAAATCACTCAAGACTGCTACCTTTTTTCCATTGGAGGGGCAGGGGGCTGATTTGGTGCTGGGAATTCAACGGTTAGCTTCACTGAACACTATCCAACCCAACTGGAAGGAGATGTTCTTAATTTTCAAGTTTCAACTAGGATGTCAAGACTACAAATTGCAGGGTAATAGGGTATTACCTCTAACACCAAGAACCCAGCAAGCTTTCAACATCTAGCCATTGATAAGTCTGAGACAAGTGCTCCTCTGCCAATTACTAAAGAGGGGAAGGTAGACCTGCAGCCTAGGTCTGTGATTGTTTATCATTGGATCTATCCAATGAGGGCAACAGCCAGTCTTAGAATCACTCATATCTTGGTGTAATTATCCTATTGCAGAGGCTAGATGGAAGATTTTTATGGGTTCGCTGGGCAAATCCCTTCTTTTCGCCTTAAGGCCAAGGCGTTTTACTGGGCGGGAAGTAATGTTACATACCCAGTATCGGGTGACCCGGAATCTAACGCAGACCCAAGCAAAAACCTGGACCCAGTTGCAGCTGCTAATCCAAAGACTGGAGGGAAAATAATTAGCGGGAAAAAGACCAAGAAACCAGGGAGTGGGGAGGGATCCTAGAATTAAGGAAGTGGAGCGGGGCAGAAAACTACCGAGTGTTTTAGGATTTATATTTGCATAATTGTCTAAGTTTAGGTGTCTTTATTTTCTAATCAAGTTCTGTACTCAGAATTGTGGAGACTAGCCCTCTCAAATCAAGCCAACTATCCTTGTTCTTGTTTATCTAAATTAATCAAATTTTTAGTTCTTAACAGAAGGCATACTTATATATGTGACAAATACACCTAACTAAAGAAACACTTGAAGAATTCTTCCATAAGAAACCAGTAAAAAATTACAGGTAACATGGTCCTTAGACTGTTCCACAAATCATATGATCTTTAATTAGTTTATACGGTTATACCTAAAGTTCATCGTAAAAAATTATGTCTAATAGTTGGCAGAAAGAGTATCTATGCATAGTTTCTTTTCTTTCTCCCCAGAGTTTTTGCTATGAACCAACCATCATATGTCTTAATCACAGTCAAATAGAAACCATCATTAACACAGAGTTTTGCCCATCCTCAACAGCTGCCCAATCTCCATCCATGCATATCTTGCATAAATATTAAATGAAAAATATAGACTCGTAAACTACCTAGGGGCAATCGGGTCAGATGACTAATATCAGTGTCAGTATGAATACAATCAACTTTGGTCCTCGTGTAAAAGGATATGAATTCCAACCCTGGTAAACGATATAAGATACTACACGTCACATAAGCTTAATCATCGAGTATTGATGACAAGACAACAGCTTGAAGATATTTAACCGATATGTGCTATGGAATGTAGAAGCTTAGCTAAGATAATTAAATGGAAAAATAATAAGAGACAACATATGTGCTAGGAGAAGAAAGATCATATCCATACTTTTTAAGGCCGAGACACAAAACGATTTTTTAAAATGTACCAAATAAAGAAAATGATATTTAATGCAACTAAGAAATCTGCAGAAGTAATTTGATCAGTCACTGCAAGCTAACCTGAGATTTGGACCATGACAAGTCAAGCACATCATGTAGATGTCCTTCAAAGGAACAAAATGGTTTGTCTGAGAGTCCAAACATGGTTTCTGGCACTACAATATGATCCAAACTTGTAGATTTTCTGCTTATTGATAACCTCCCTTTTTTCTTCTTCTCAATTTGGTTTGGTGATGCCAAACCTGGTTCTGGTGACCCATTTGATAACGATATAACATTAGAATTTCCATCATCTTGCTTATCAAATAAAAGATCACCTTTTCTCTCTAGTGACACAACCTGCCAGACATGAATGACACGATCCTCACCAGCACTAGCAAGATACTTTCCATCCAAACTGAACTTAATGGTCCAGATCGATCCACTATGAGCCTGTATCTCCTGGCTTTTAAACAGAGCCGTTAGATCTTTACAAGATTTCCCATATTGTCTAACACGGACTCTCTCCGGACCATGAAACGAAACATCCTGACTATCATCCGTGGCAGAACTAGACCTTCTTCCGCCTTTTTCCGACGACGTATCTCTATCATCACTACTTCTTCTCTCCTTGTACCCCGCAACCGAACTGGCTACATATTTAATATTCTTCAACCAACCACTTTTCTTTTTCGAACCAGACCCATTTCCACCATCGTTACCCTCCAACAAATCCCTATCACCAGCCTCCACATTCTCCCTTCTCATCAATTCTTGAACAATCGGCGAACGCCCAACACACATTTCAAATTCTTCCATCGTTAACCGCCTCTCTGTCCCAACTTCCTTAAGCTTTCCCACCATTCCATCCTCTCTAACCTCATCCACCATAAACTCCTTCCCATTATCGAGATTCTTAATCAAACAAACCGCATCATCCCCTCCTTTATTATCACCCGAACAACCCGTCACTACCACTCCACCATCATTCCCAGTATGCAAATCCAAATTTCCAACCGGTTTACCATCCAAAGCACCATCAACACCAACACTAACAATAGAATTATCAACATTGCTACTTACAGAAGCAGTTAACACAGTATCATCAACAGCATCAGCATTCTCAACAGTCGAATTTAAAGAAGTACGAATCTCACGAAACGAAAGCAAACTAGAACTAGAACTAGAATTACAATGTTCATAACCAGCAGATGTTGATCGAGTGTGGCAATTCCTGACCTGTTTAATTCACAATTAAACCCGTTTAACAAAAAAAAATACACTGTAACATTTTTATTAATAAAAATAACTAAAATTACAAGGCTACCCCGTCCTTTGTCTTTCTTACTACATAAAACATACAACTGTGTTATTCACACGAGATATAAATTAGTTAAACAAGTCATATTCATGTTTAGGCCTTAGGGTCAAGTTATTCTAAACAGTGTAACAAAAAATGAGAAGGGTGAGAAGGATACAAAAAACACAATCAATCACGAAATATGACATAATGAGCACAAAATATAACACAATGCTAAAGAAAAAAGACACAATGAATGGCAAAAATGACACAATGATGAAAATAAGGAAAAAAAAACACAATGGTACATAAAAGACACAATGATATAATTTAAATTCTAAAAACTATAAGCTAAAAAAATGCGAAAACCTAAAAACTAAGATCGTATGGTTCGATGAGACGGTTCCAATGCCGCTTGAATGAGTTCAATCGGAGTCCGTTTAATACCCTTCCTACGACTTCCTATTTTTCTTTCACTGTGTATTTGATCCTAACCCTTCATGTTTAATACCATTCTTTAAAAGACACAATTAAACCTATTTAATAGAAATTACACCAAGTAACTTTTTTATTTTTCAAAAATAACTAAAATTACAAGACTACCCCCATCCTCTCTTTCTTGCTACATATAACATAAAATCATGGTTTAAAAAAACGGGTGAGGCGTACGCCTCGAGGTGCGCCTCGAGGCGAAACTCTATGAAAACGAGTCTGAGGCGCGCCTCATGGGGTTTAGATTGTACATACGCCTCTAAGAGCTGAGGCACTAAGAAAATGTGCGCATCAGGTGCGCCTCGGGTGGTTTAGGGTGTTTTTTATGTGTTTTTTTTTGGTGTTTTAGACTTTTTGGGTCAATTAATTTATTTTTGATGTGTGTTTTTGGTGTTTTAGACTTTTCTAGGTCAAGTATTGTATATTATATAGACGCATAATTTTTATATTTATTGTTTGACTACGCCTCGAGCTTACGCCTTGGTTCGCCGCCTCGAGGCTCGTTTCCATTCTTTTAAACTATGCATAAAATTGTGTTATACACATGACATGTAAATTAGTTAAACAAGTCATATTCATGTTTGATACCTCTCTTTAAAAGATACAATTAAACCTATTTAATAAAAAATACACTATGTAATTTTTCCTATTTTCAAAAATAACTAAAATTACGATGGCACCCCGTCCTTTCTCTTTCTTGCTATATAAAACCATAGTTGTCAAAGCGCCTAGGCGCACTCAAGGCGCATAAGCTGAGCCCAGAGCCTAGGCGTAAGACGCATAAAAAACGTGGGCTTTTTATAATTAGGCGCATAGTATAAAAATACATTTTTTAGGGATTTTAGAGATGTTTTAGGCTTGTTTTGGTGCGCCTGGTTGCGCCTTGCGCCTAGGCGCGCTTTTGACAACCATGTACAAAACATACAACTGTGTGAAATATAAATTAGTTAAACTAGCCACATTCAAATTTGAAACTTCTATTTAAAAGATACAATTAACCCTATTTAATATAAATCAGGTACGTAATTTCTTTTATTTTTAAAAATAATTAAAATTAGAAAGCTAGCAAGGTCATTCCTCTTTCTTCATACATAACACATACAACTGTGTTATACACATGACATGAGACATAAATTAGTTAATCGAGTTATATTCATGTTTACAATTAAACCTTTTAAAAAAAATAACAAAATTTCACTAACTATTTTTTTATTTTGAAAAATAACTAAAATTACAAGGCTAATTCCGTCATTTCTCCTTCTTAATACATAAAACATACATATATGTTATAACTTATACACACAAGATATAATAACTATAATAAAGCAGTTAAACGAGTCGTATTGACGTTTAATACATACCTGTACCCGATCCAAGGAGGGTTTACGAGCAAGTCCCATCCGTCTGAGCAACTGCAAGCGTCGTTCATCAACAGAAGACGGGCGTGAGATCCAAACATCATAATTATCAACAACGCCCATAGGAAACTTAGGTATAGCAACACAATTCGAATCAATTAAACCTCCATCATCATCAACATCATCACAATCTGAAGAAGAAGAAGAAGAGCAAGTAGCTGAAGAGAGTAACCGATCGAGAGACTCATAAAAACACTCGTTGTTATCTTGTTCTTCTTCGTCTTTGTTTCCGTGTTTGCTCATCGTAGTTCGAGCATTCTCATGTGATTAATGAAAATGCCAGTAAGGAATAAGATCTGTAGGTATAGATCAGAGATTATGAGTATTGTATATATGTGTGTTTGGAAAGAAGATCTGATGAATAATATGGAAATGAAACCCTAATTATTATTATTATTATTATTATTATTATTATTGTTGTTTATTAATGGAAGAGAGGACAGACGGAGGAGTGCCAGTGTGGCGGAGATCGGTGTTTGTGTACTGTGTGTGTGTTTTTTGTTTAAGGAGAGATTGGGTTTGGTTTGGTGGTATATTGTGTAATGTGTATGGGTTATTTGTTATTATGATGATGTAATGATGTAAAACTTGTTAATTATATATTTAAAGGTGTATAATAGGGTGGATTTGATTTGATATATTAAAAGTGAATTTCTTTTTTTTTTGGAAAAATTATTTATTAATTTGAATTTTTTTTTACTAAAATTAGTGTTTTTTTAAATCATGATCTTTTTGGTTAAACAAAACCATAATTAAAAAAATTATAATAGTTTGATAACACATATTTGATAGAATAAAAAAACACTTTATTGAATCATTTATTTAAAAAGAGCAATGCTTTTTTACTTCTTTTTTAACGCATATTTTACTAATGGAGAGTTGGTTTTCTCCGTTAAGTGGATATGAAATGATAATATCATTCTTACAAATAAAAAATAATATATTAAACATTAAAAGAAATATAAGAGGGTCATTAAGAGACTACCTTTTAATAGTCTATAACCTCTGAATGATTAAGAGGTAACCATTAAAATGTTACATCTTGACCATTCTTACTTAAGATTAAGAGACTATACACCATTCAGATGTATTACTTTATGCAATCGTTAAATAAACCAGTAAGTAATTATAAAAAGATCAACTTTTCTCTACGTAATTAAGATTTTACGTATATAGATTCACATCCCACTTTTCATTTTAAGCTCTATTTATTTATTAAAAACACACTTTTATTTGAGTGTGTTTATTTTTAAAATTCCTTCACATTTTATTCTCTAAGTCTATCTTACTCACCAATTTAACCGAAGACAATTTCCCCTTGCTTCGTGTTTCGCAATGACAATAAACAAGAGTCAAGGACAATCCCTATTTAGAGTTGGTCCGTATTCGTAGGACCCTGTTTTTAGACATGATCAGTTGTATGTAGCGTTATCAAGAGTCGAGATGGATAAAGATTCTAATATTGGATAAAAATGGTAGAGTTAACAACCGAACATCAAACGTTGTATAAAAAGAAATATTTAAAGGGCTGTGAGTAAGTCATTTATGAAAATTTTTTCATAAATCGTTTGATTTGTTTTTATTGTAATTTTTTATTTTGTTTTGTTTAACCATATTTAATTAATTTGAATGTCAAGTTCATTTGCGTTTCGTTAAAATAAATATGTTATTATTCGTTTCATTTCATTTCATTATTTATTTTTAAACGACGTCAAATCAAATATGTGTTGATCGATATATTCATTAGTGCTTGACATTAAATCCTTTAGATGATATTTTGCATGCGATCAAAATCCATACGAATTGTATTACTTAACATTCAATACATAAGCAACTTGTATCATACAATCTTTATAGAATTTTTTTCACTTTAGTTGCGGATGCACCGTGTGTCAACACGGGTCTCTAACCTAGTGATGTAATGATGTAAAACTTGTTAATTATATATTTAGAGGTGTATAATAGGGTGGATTTGATTTGATATATTAAAAGTGAATTTCTTTTTTTTTGGAAAAAATATTTATTAATTTGAATTTTTTTTTTTTACTAAAATTAGTGTTTTTTTAAATCATGATCTTTTTGGTTAAACAAAACCATAATTAAAAAAAAATTATAATAGTTTGATAACACATATTTGATAGAATAAAAAAACACTTTATTGAATCATTTATTTAAAAAGAGCAATGTTTTTTTACTTCTTTTTTAATGCATATTTTACTAATGGAGAGTTGGTTTTCTCCGTTAAGTGGATATGAAATGATAATATCATTCTTACAAATAAAAAACAATATATTAAACATTAAAAGAAATATAAGAGGGTCATTAAGAGACTACCTTTAATAGTCTATAACCTCTAAATGATTAAAAGGTAACCTTAAGTCTGAATGGTTAAGATGCAACCATTAAAATGTTACATCTTAACCATTCTTACTTAAGATTACATCTTAACCATTAAGAGACTATACACCATTCAGATGTATTATTTTATACTTATAATAAATGAAACTAAACGGGGACCTACTTGAGCTTTTTAATTTTAGTTTCTCGCAATTCTCTCATACTTTGATCCATGTTTTAACATTATATTTATTTGTTTTAATTTATAGAATTATTGAAGTAATATTACAATATAGTTAAATAATATTTGTAAATATAGAATCATATCTTCAAAAGTTTAACCAAATAAAAGGAATAACCTCAACAAAGATAATATAAGAAAAAGTTGATAGATATTTATCTCTTAATTTAAAACTAAAATATATCTTCAACTTTTTTAAGAGATATCTACTAAATTAAAACAAAGACATTGTTTTGTTTACTCTACTAATATTATAAATAATCTTACCATCAACGTCATAAATTACAAAATCAGAAAAGTGTACTAAGTAACCTCGACATTAGCAACAAGTATTCTGAAAACCTTTTTTTTTACATTAATGTTTATTCATTACTTTTCTTTATTCCAATGATAATAATTGACAATGTTTATCCAATATGTATGTAAAAGTTAATAAATATTTAAATGTGTGAAAATAATTATTAATCGACCCAGAAGGTTTACATCGTCGTGTCGAGTTGTTAGCGAGTTGGTTTGGGGTTAGTATGGACGGTATTGAGAAGGTCAATGAGATTGGTGATTCAGATTATGTTACTGTTTGGGAAGTTTATTACATACCTTTAAACCCTGGTAGGTTATATAAGATTAGTTTAGTTATTGATTAATTGCAGAGTTGCTTCTACGGTTACCTTTATGCATTTTTAACCTTTATGATAGGTGTTAATATTAGAGTTATACATTGTTTTAGCATAGATATTGAATATTGATATTAAAGTTATGCCTTTTTTAGCTTTTATGATTAGTGTTAATATTAGAGTTATACGTTGTTTTAGGTTAGGTATCAATGTTAGTATGTTAGAGTTCATTTTTTTTGCCTTTAGGATGTTACCATTGGAGTCGTACATTGTTTTTAGGTTAGGTATTAATATTAGAGTTATACATTGATGTGTTATATTAGATTTCTCAACCCCAGAACGCTTTCGGGGTGTAATCTAGTTTGATATATAAATAGTGTTGATGGAAAAACTATTTATTAATTTAATTTTTTTACTAAAAATAGTGTTTTTTTAAATCATTTTTTTTCTTAAATCATAATCTTTTTTGTTAAACAAAACTATAATTAAAAAAATTATAATATGTTGATAACACATATTTGATAGAATAAAAAAACATTTTATTGAATCATTTATTTAAAAAAAAGCAATGATTTTTACTTCTTTTTTAAACTCATTTTTTTTACTAATGGAGAGTTGGTTTTCTCCGTTAGGTGGATATGAATAATATCATTCTTACAAATAAAAAACATATAATATTAAAAGAAATATAAAGAGCTATTTGGTAGTCTCTTAATGACCATTCAGAGGCTACGTCTTAATGGTCTATAAACTCTGAATGGTTAAGAGGTAACCTTAAGTCTGAATAGTTAAGAGACAACCATTAAAATGTGACATCTTAACAATTCTTACTTAGGATTACATCTTAACCATTAAGAAACTATACACCATTCAGATGTAGTCTCTTAATAACCATTCAGATGCTACCAAACAACCTCTAAGTAAAATTTAAATACCCAACCCCCACCCACCCTCTGTCTCTCTCTTCTCAAACCCACCAACACCGCTACCACTTTAGCCCACCTCCAACATCACCACCCACTTCTGCACACCTGCCACCTTTTTTAAACATAAAACACCCCAGTCGATTCCGTTAGCTTAAACACGACCTTCGACGACTTTAACCAGATTTCGATGAACCCGCAACTTTCGACGATGATGAGGTGTCGTTCGAGTATGGTTGCTACACAATCCCAGGGTTGTGGCACAATGTATTTTGGGGGAAAGAGGTGAGTGATTCATTGAACATGTCGAGAGTGGTGGAGTTTTTTTCTAAAGGTAAACTAATCTACTATTATTAATTATGAATACATGCATCTTGTAGGTTTGAATTCTCTTCCGCTAGGATAGAATGAGGAATCTTACCATCACATCATGTCCATTTTGTTGCACTGCCACATCACTTCACTAAAACAGTTTTATGAAAGCAACGCTCCACCGAAAATAAAATAGAGAAAAAGACAAATCCTTTGTTTAAGGGCGACTAGGGGAGAGACAAAATCAGCGAGCACATCCGTGAAGTACTTCACGGAAACAAACCATGGATTCATTAGACCAGGTGTAATGGTCTCGCGAAAGGGCGTTAATGCCCATTTTGGCGCCCCTTTCACCCAGGAACACCGCCCCCTCCTTGTTAAATGGACGTGAATTGCTTCCACGCGAAATATTTCGCGGATGGTGAGGTTTGGATGGGACAATCAACAAATGCCACTTCATTTTATTTATTTTTTCTTTTTTTAATTCAAATTTAATACCATTATATATTCACCCCATCACCACAGTCCACACCACACCACACCACTTAACCCCTTTCACCCACCAAGTGACCTCACATTGCTAAGTGTCAAAAAATGTCCTATTAACCCACCATTATACATGGTCTTACTAGCACCGGTGGCGGCACTGTTGCTGTGCTTATTGACGTAGTCACATTATATGTTATTCCCATAAAAGTTATGTAAGTTCAAATCCCATAAAGTGGATTATAGATGAATTTTTTTAGGATTGATTATAAAGAGAGAGTGTTTATCGTTAGGAAAAAAATATGTATGGTATAACTAGAGTTTAACTGAAAAGAAAAAAAAAACCATGGTTTGGGTCCCTACGGGAAAGAGAAATAGGGCACTAGTTTTGTAGTGTGCTTTTAGTAAAAGGTGAAAAGGTATCATAAAGAGAGTCCATTACTAGACAAAATTGATAGGTAAAGTCAATGAAATTGGCAGATTTCCGACATAAAGCCCTTTAAGACTATTAGAGTTTTCTAACAATTTTTCATCGCAAGTAACTAGAAATCTCTAGGTCAAATATTTGAAAAGCATACGAAAACAATCAACATAGTTCTGACCTTTGACACATTTGGTTCTTTGGCTTTGAAAACTATCCGTTTCCTGGCCCAAGTACAATAGGTTGTCCACAATAATATCTCGACCTCAAAAGGCTAGAGATTTGTTATTAGTAGACTAGATTCCGTGGTCTAGAAAGGGGTGGTGGCGTAACTTATTGCCAGTCTGCTTGCTATCTTGATGTAATTTGCCAGTTATGAAATAAAATTATTCTATAAAAATTTGTTTTTATGTTATCACCCCAGGTTATGGCATCCCATCGGTTATATATTTGGATATATACTGCTTAACATGTTGCCCACCAGTGGCGAAGCTTGGTTTTGAAATCGGCGGGGGCCGGACTCAAATTTTTTCGGTCGGTAGTGGAAAATCGGCGGGGGCCAGACTTAACCCGGACTCAATTAACCTACGAAAATCACAAATTTCCACTACTGCGCCAAAAAACAGGGGGTCAGGGCCACCCCTGGCCCCAAATATGCTTCGCCTCTGTTGCCCACACAAGAACATACATGTATTTATCATTGATGCATTTTGATTAATTTGATTAATATTCATTTTTTATTTATTTATGAAATTAACTTGTGTATTAAACTCCTAATTATACTTATGAACTCATTTTAGCCATCAATAAATATTTTCTGGATGTTAAAATGTTAATCCTAGTAAAACAATTATGATAAAGTGTATAAAGTAAAAGAAAAAAAATTAGCGATTCATGTTCAAACTTGTGAGTGTGTTGACAAAATTGTTCATCCACAGTGTTAAAGGGTATAAAGTACTTCGTTATTAATGGCTTTCAACCAAAACAATCATGTGAAAGGTTTTAAAACTCAATCATGTTTTAGACACTAATTACTATTTACTAATAATAATGTTGGCCACTATGGTAAACTTAAAACTCAATCATGTTTAAGTGGCAAACATGTCGACTCAGGTTAACTTTTGGTAAATTTGTTTTCTAGACACTAATTACTTTTCCGACAATGATTATAATCACCACTCAAATATTTTTGGATGATTATCATAATCAAAATATGATTATATGTGAAATTGGTAAATAATGCTTAAAGTGATCCAATTTGTCAAATTATTGGTTTGTTGAACAAAGTATCAGACAGAGTCATAGTTTTACAATGTTTAGAGTAAAGTTTACGGATAATCTCGCTTTTACAAAATTTATAAGAAATTAAATATATAGTTTAAATTTTTTCAATTTGTAACACCTATAATCTAAACTTTACAATTTGTAACACCTTTAGTTCTTGAAATTAGATGCCATAATGGGACTAAAGGTGTTACAAATCATAAAAGATTTTAGACTAAACAAGTTGCAAATTGCAAGAGTTTAGACTATAAGTGTAATTTATATACTTAAATATTATTTTGAAAATTTTGTAAACTACATGAACTATCTTGTACATTACTCTAATGTTCAAAATATGCCTTCTAGTGATTTTTAACTAAAAGAATGTGTGGAAAGGTATTAAACTCAACTTGAAGGTTTTGATGACAAACATGTAGGGTTTGTTTTAATTTAAACATATTTTGTGGAAATAGATGATCCAGAAGCCCACTTCATTATGCTAATACATGATTTAGAATCCCATACATGAAAGTGAGTGTAACAATTGTAATTTGATCATGACGGGGTCTACTACATACCAGAGCACCCACAACGCAAGTGTGCGGACGGCCAACTCACCTTTCGCTCTCATCTCTTGTTTGTTTCTCTCCTCCCCTTTACAAAACAGATCTTAATGCCTCCCCTTCTGTCTGAAATTCCGAACCACTCACCACATCTCTCTTCCATTTCATCTCTATAGCTCCTCCACTTGTGCTACAGGTTGGTTCTGGGAGAGAAAAAGCACATGCGTTGTGGGTGTTAGGCCTAAATGTGCAATATTTGCACTAGTCTTGTTTTTAATGACAAGGGGGAGGGGGTTACTGATTCATGTTATATTGTATACGCGTGGTTACTAGTTCTGCTAAATCCCTACAATATTCACACCAACATGTTAGCATTGTTATTGTTTAATGTGGCTAGTGCTTTTTAGCCTATTTTTTTTTATTAATAACCCGATAGTTCTAATTGAAGTGTGGTGTTGTTAAATCTAGCAACTACAAGGATACATATGATGTTACTTGTGATATATGATATATATTACGTGCTACACATGTAATGATAACTTAGTTTAGTGACGAGTGTATGCGTGAATGATTTCACCACTAGTAATTTTGCCTTTGAACAATAATAAGATAATTTAACTTGTATATACTTTTGTGAAACTTATGCTAATTGAAAATTTACATGAGTTGTGCAAATTCGATAACTACCCACAAATAATGGCACAAAGCAGGAGCAAGTCTCTAGCCATGATTCAATAAATGATAAACCTTGTTTGGTGAACTTTGAAACGACATTGGTCATAGGGTTCAAAATGAGTTAACAAAACCTACACACTCTTAGGTCTATAAATAGATGTCTATATTTTATTTAGCACAATGAGGGTTGAACTAGTCATGTTGATGATAAAGAAGTATCATGCCATTAGGGCTGTTCAAAATGCTCGGCGCTCGTCGATCGCTCGCCGCTCGTTCGGAATTTGCTCGCTCGATTTTTCACTCGGTTGTATATGAGCCGATCGGCTCGGTTCGGTTTGTAAATGAGCCAAGCACGAGCAAAGGTACGCTCGGCTCGGTTCAGCTCGAATAAATTTTTATTTATTTAATAATAAATATATACACAATTTACAGATAAATTTATGGCTTTATATATAAGATTCTATTGGATTTGAGTCAGTATATGCAAACAAAATATAACCAACCCACTTAACACAATAAAAAAAATAACACTAGATTTAATAGTAAAACAATAAGTCATGAGGTGATAGTCTTGACTTCTTTATGTTATTAGTCGTCCATCGCTTGATATCACACCTACGTCACAATGCAACAACTGTTGTCTGACATATGCTCATCACCTCACCAACCTCAATCTAAGCCTCATCTTTGGATACTGGGATCTCAATATTAGTGTTATCATCGGACATTTTGACCTTAGTTGTCACCCGAAAATGAAAACATCGAAGGAAACATCCCAATTTTATAATCGTCCATATTATTCTCCGTTCGATTCTCGCTCGGCGCTCGCTCGGAAAATTTTCGCTCGAAGAATGCTCGTTCGATTTTCGGCTCGATTATAAACGAGCCGCTCCGCTCGGTTCGGTTTGTAAACGAGCCAAGCACGAGCAAAGCTCCGTTCGGATCGGCTTGACTCGTGAACAGCCCTACATGCCATATGCAACTATGAATCCCATGATTAATCAACCTAATATAAAACACATTCTTCTCTATGTAGAGAGAAGTGAGTAAACATAACCACTGCCTCAACTAACTAGAAACAACTTAGAGAATTACTAGATTAACATACCACACTCAACTAGCTAACATACACTCTAATATGCCTCCTCGAGTGGAACAACGACGTGAAGCTTGGACCTATGAGTGTAAAAAACAAGAGGATGACAACCCTTTGGTCAAAATATTCGCAAGCTGAACAGAATTGAGAACATATCGAACAAAGAGTGTTGGTGCATGTTTGTGACATACGCTCAAACAGTTAAATAGACGCTCATGATAATTGACAGAAGATTATTTATTGTCCGTGTCGTTAGAAGAACTTGTCTAGTTAGTTCGTGAATATGTAATAAGCTAGTAATTGTAAAAGCCCAGCCCAAAAGCTTTGTGGATGTGCATGTATATAAACATATGAAACAAGGGTTTTAGGGTTATATTTTTCATTGTGGTGAGTGGTGTGCGAGAAAGAGAGAGAGATCGAGATAGAGTTGGAGCCGTGAACAAATACATTCGGTTCATAATCTTGTGTGCTAGCTAGATTACAAGTTCAGTTAGGTCTTATTGTAATGATTATGTGTTTCGTTCAATAAGATTAAACGTTAAAAAGTAATCGTGTGTTCTTTGATTGATATTAGCGAGTACAAGATATTCCGCGTCTTGTGTTTGATAGTTCACGGTGAAGATCCTCAAGGACAGGGACCTACACAGAGAGTCTGTGATAACACCATATCGTGAATAAAATGCAAGTCAATCTCTAAGGTGCTGTTTGTTTTTTCTTCAGGAAAAGGTCTGCAGTCTACGGACCACATCTGCAAGAAAAAAGGTAGACCAAAGGTCTGCAGTCTGCAAGAAAAAGACTGTTTGTTTGTTAACGTCTGTAGGATGCTGAAATAAACTGATTTTTCACAGTAGTATGGTGGTAGACGGTGGTGGTGGACCGTGGTGGTGGTGGACCATGGTGGTGTTGGTGGTGGTGGGCGGAGGTGGTGGCGGGTGGTAGTGGACGATGGTGGTGGTGGATCGTGGTGGACCGTGGTGGCGGTGGTGGACGGTGGTGGGTGGTGGACCGTGGTGGTGGTGGACCGTGGTGGTGATGGACGACGGTCGTGGTGGTGGTGGGTGAGGATAAGATCTTTGAAGACCCTAGAAGACCGTGGAACAAGTCTGTACCAAGAAGAGGTCAGGAAGACCTTTTTAAGTGAAAGGTCTTTCAAAAAACAATCAATCTGCAGACCCCAAACATCTGTGCGCATCTGCGCGGCGCAGACAAAAGAGACCAGAAGTGCTTATGAGCAAAAAACAAACAACCCCTAAGTGTTTTGTGTGTTGATGAAACACATAATTAAGTTCAAGATAAGTACCTTAACCCATTTTTTTTATGTTTCGCGTGCGTAGTTCAACGTTTTTACATCAACTTTTTGGTCACTTTTTTTTTTTTCGTTTTTTATAAGTTTTTTTTAGTGTTGATGGTCACTAGTTAATGTGAAGTTGATAATTGGCATGGTTTTATGCCCCTCTGTCACATCATGAGGGGCTTAATACTAACTTATTTTCTAATTCCAATTCTAGTAGGTTCAATATTTTAAAAATAAATTTTTTCTTATATATATTTATATGCTACGAGATACAAAATTGTTTTTTAGATGATATAGTATATTTACACTTTTAAATATCTTAAATATTATAAATACGGTTATGTTGATGACAATATCTATGCTATTTATTACAATTTGGTATTTGTGTAGATTTTAAAAACATACAATTATATAGGAAAATAAAAAAATACATATACATAAAAATCCCATGAATATTTTTTACAACACTAATAAGACAAGATTTTACAGCTGCATATAGGGTTAAGATTACTTATACCCAATCCATTACCATCACTAACTTGTGTCAAACTGAAGAAGGTAGCCCAAATCATATGAATGGACCCTGTCCAAGGTTGAAGCCCAATATATTATATGGAGCAAACCAGTCTCACATCAAGAAGCATATTATATTATATATTAAAAAGTAAATGGTAGTTGTCTCACATATTACAGTGTAGCTAAATGTCAACATCATGCTACAGTGCTTTTTCTTATTTTATTCCACTTGCTTCCTTCTTTATCATCCATCTTTGATGTTCACCCTGCACAAAATCACACTGCTCCTCCACCAGACCAGGCACACCACTAGGTAAACTGCTACCACCTCCGCCACTACCACCCTTTCCACCGCCTCCACTACCTCCGCTGCCCCTACTGTCACCACCACCACTGCCTCCGTGTCCCCCATCACCGCTACCACCTCTGCTTCCACCACCACTACCGCCTCCCTTTCCGATGGCAATGGCGGGTATAGGTGCAGGAAATGAAATCTCGCCTTGGCGGTCACCGTCTATGGTAGCAACGATGATTGGCAGCCTGAACATAAAAGACAGTTTCATCCGTCGTTTGCCGCCGCGTGTCGCGGCGGCGGGTAAAATACTAGTTATATAATAATAACACACCTTATGATTTAAACAGTAACATGACAATATTGTAATTTCTGACTTTTCTAAAGGCATATCAGTCATTTCATTTATTCTACATACACCTTATGAGTTAACAGCTGTTATGTTCATAAACACGTGTCTCACTCCCTCCTTCCCATTTCCCAACCCCTCCCATTTACCCTTCCCTCTTCTGTCTTCTCTCTCTTTACACAGCCACACCAACCACCGATTTCCTCAACCGCCGCCCACACCAAGCACCGACTTCCTCAACCGTCGCCCTTTATCCCCACCGTTGTCGTCTACATCAACAGGCTCGGAGCGTATCTTATCGATTTTCAGGTTCAGTTCTTCACCAATCGGGGTTTGTATCGACCAATTAATATTTTTTTCCTTCTTAAAATTTGGTTTTTTTAGGATTGCAGATGAAAGAGTATTGCCCGGAAGATAAATTAAGGCATTGGTGTTTTTGGGTTAGTTATTTTATATCATTACTTAACACAATCTTGGTTGACTTTTTAATTTAGTTACCACACCTTACAGCAGTGAGCAGTTTTTACATTCTAGGGCTTGCTATTTCTATATTTTTTTTAATTCTTGATGGACTTTGTGATGTTATTTGATGATTTTTCTTTATTCCTTGGAATTGGGCATATACGCCATCTTACTTTTTACACTCTTTTGTGCGTATCCTTTTTTTCAAGGTTTAATTGGTTGATTTAACACAATTTATATGGTTCACAAAATTATATAATTATTCGTTATTTTGTTCTAATTCAAATTAGTAATGAATTACATTTTATTCATTATTTGTGTCTTTGTACCGTTGTAGAAGAAACAACAGCAGCTTCTTGTGATGATAAACCAGATTACTTGGCAATGGCCCGCCGCTATAACGAGGTAACTATTTAATTATATATTTTTGATATATAGGGAACACAATTTACACATTTGAGATTCCTATTTTCTTCTTCATGCTAAAGCAATTGTCGAATATTAAAAGAGGGATGCACATTGACTTCTCAGATTAAAGAATATTTATGAGACTGGACCTAATATAGACTTTGTTACTGTTTGTTACTCTTTATTAGTAAAGATTTAGTATTACCATCATGCTTTCTTTAATATTTAAAAAAATTTGGGTTATAATAAAATCATAAAGTTCACGATGTGAACTTGGGTTGTTTTTATATTTTTACTGTTATAAATACAAAACTTGCATTTGGTTATCGCAAGAGAAACATAAATTTTGCCAGCGACAGAGAATGATTGTTTGACAGTAATCTTAACTTGGGCCGATTCGTAGTGTTGTTAGTAGGAAGGGAGCGGGAGTAGTGTTTGTTTATTTGTTCGCTCTTTTTTTTAATCCCAAGTTGAAGCCCTATTATTAGTTGTGTAACTTGGAAGTTGGAGGCACTACATATTGATACAACAAAAATAGCTTTCAGTTTTGACATGTTTATATTTTAGAAAAGGAAAGCTCGACCTTAAGACGCAAAAGTTCTAGCTACCGATGGCTTTTTGCCGCACAGTCTCCCGCTACCACCCGATGTTAATTACTCAGTCATTGTGGAAGGCGTCAATTGCGCATGATCATCCGGTAATGTTGATGATATGACCTGTTTGGGGTTTGGATTTTTTATGGTTGGATTGTTTTTGATGTTTTGGATTTATATTTGTTGGTTTTGTGTACAGCTTGGAAGAATGATGGAACGACGGTTTTCTCGGGTGGTCATTTTTTGGCCTGAAAAACAGATGCAAAGCGACTGATTGGTAGGAGATTCAGTGACACATCTGTACAGGATGACATTAGGTTATGGCCATTCCAGGTCAGTTCTGGTCCCTTCAAAACTTGACTGTTGTATATTGTTCCCTTCATGAACCTTTTTTAATGCGTTTTTTTCACAAGTTATTTGACATAAAATCAGTAATTCAATTTGCGTTTTAAATGGTCAAATGTTATTTATTTGTGCTTATGAATCAATAAAATAAATTGCAGGTCTTCATCTTTGTTGTCGCTGAAGTTGGTAGCCAAAATAGTAACAGTCGGTACAAAAAAGAATAAGATTACACGGAACTCCTGGTTGTTCGGTGATAGGTATGGTTTTATTTTGAAGTATATAGTATGCATTAGCGGGGTTGTAGTTCGACGATCTATTTACACACAGTTGGGTAAAAAATAGGATGCGCACAGAGAAATGTTTGATGGAATTAGGTGTAGAACTTGAGACGTGTGCAATTTCGTTTTGACAACAGTATTTGTGAAATGGAAACGCAGGTAACCTTTCTACAACCTGCATATTCTATCGGTTATTAGATCGGTCAGTGTTCAAATTGATTATTGTTACTTCTATTAGGCTTATTGATTTAGTGACAGGAAAGCAATAGTAAAGCGTTCGATAATTGAAGTCAGAAATAAGGTCCGCTTACATTGCTTCGTATTCATTTGATTTTGGCTAGGATGTTGATTAAAACTCAATACAAATTATTGCATGAATTTTTGTAGGCTTCAAGAACAATATAGCTAACTTACAGTTACTCCGGAAATGATAGTCGAGTTGTCGTTAAACGTTGCGGAACTATACTAACTAACCGCCACGTCGTCAACCAGGTCTCTTTGATTTTTTTGTATACGCCCATTGTGATATCGTAACTCATGATATCTTTGATTGTGTGTTTTGTAGGTTCTATGACAACTGAAGCTATGTTTGTTAATCGTGAAGAGATTCCGGTTTATCCGATATATAGAGATCCTGTGAGTTTGTTGGTTAATTGATCATTTATGTACTGTTTATTCACACTTGCTGGTTATGACAATATTATTACAGTAATATATTATGCTTTTGTTATTTGCAATTAATAGGTTCATGATTTCGGATTCTTTCGATATGATACGGCTGTGGTTAAGTTTTTGAGCTATGAGAGGATTCTTCTTGCTCCTGAAGCTGCTTCTGTTAGAGTTGTTCCGATCATATATGAAGTAGAGTTCATGACTCAACGGCAACATAGAAATTCTTCATTTTGTTTGTTGTTAATAGTTAGACGGGTTTGATAAAGAGTCAAGAATGGTATGTATAAAACCGTTATTGTTTGTTTATAAAATATTGTTGCGAAGCGTGGACGGAAACCCGATTGTCTTTCGCGCAACGCGCGTTATAGAATACCACTAGTTATTCATTGTTGAATAATACTATTACCGTCTACCGATAAACGTTACTTTTACACAAGAAATGAGCTTTACTTTGCTAGCGGGTGTGTTGTAAACATTTTGGGTGATGAATAAAGTAGTTTCTCATAAAAAAATAAACTGTCAACCGCTTATCACTTATTGATCCAAGTCCTTCACGGGTAGCTCAGTTGGTGAATGGACCAGGGATCTCTCTTGGAGGTCTCAGGTTCGATTCCCACGAAGGACATAATGAGAAATGATGGATGACTCATGGCCTATGGTCATGAGTTCGAGTCCTGATCTCGCCAGGTTTTACCGGTTCACTACTGTCGTGCCTTCGGGCGGGTATGTGGGTCGGGTTTTCCCTGGAAGCGGGCTGTCGGGCGGGCTAGGGGCTTCGTGCGTCCGGGGTGGGCCGGGCTGTGCCCCTGTCTTTGCCACTGGGGGGCCGCGTACGAAGTACCCGGCGTTGTTTAGTTGGCCGTTCAAAAAAAAAAAAAAAAAAAAACTTATTGATCCAAGAAGCACCACCAACTAACATTTAACAACATAAATGTTACAGCTTGAAGAACCGCCACCTAACATTTAATGGCATAAATATTTAATAAGCACAAATGTTACATCCTCAATAACATCAAAAGACCATAAAATATAAATATAGAATATGTGCTACAAGCCTTCAATAATATACAACCTTATCAAACAAAGCAACTCCTAAATAACACCACATAGAGTGGGATTGTAGAGAGAGAAGGGCAAGCCTCTCCACGCCATTCCATACCATTCTTTCCCTTTTTCACTTGGGCGTTGCCCCTTTCACAAGTGAGAATCCCGACAACCGTTGGAGCTCTACACCAACTTGATCTTTTTGAGGCTTCACCATTGGCCTTTGTCACAACACAATAGAACCCCTCCCCTTCCCTTTTGTGATGTGAAAGACAAAACCCCCAAAGCATTGGCGTATCCAGAACGGATTTCCAGGTAGGGATGGCAAAAAAACCCGAGCCCGGTGGGTATACCCGAAAACCCGAAGCATTTGGGACGGGTATACCCGATACCCGACGGGTATGGGACGGGTTTGGTATTGGAAAAAAAAATTCGCGGGTATAGGACGGGTATGGTATTAGGTGATACCCGACCCGATTACCCGAAACTAAATATACCCGTCTTTCCGAAATATATACCCTAATACTTTTAAGTTTTATATATATCTTTTCTTAACTATTTTTTAGTAATGTTTCATTCTAACAGATTCATTATTTGAAGAATAAACTTTTCGTCTAAAATATATATTCTAATAACATTATTATTTATATTTATATGCTATGAAATATATAAATAGTTTTCAAAATTCATACTATGATATATATTTACATATTAAATGTTTCAAATATTATTATGGTGATGATAATATATATGTTACTTATTACAATTTCATATACTCTAGATTTCTTAAAACATAAGACCATAAAAGAAAATAAAAATATTTATATACATGCAAATACCAATGGGTATACCCGATACCCGCGGGTATGCTCTATACCCGACGGGTAATACCCGACAAAAACCCGACGGGTAATGGGACGGGTATGGTATGAGATTTTATAACCGGGTATGGGTATGGTATTAGCCAAACCCGACCCATACCCGACCCGTTGCCATCCCTATTTCCAGACGGTTCTTTTCTTAGATTTTCACTGATTTTCACTAATTTTTCAAAATTTTCACTAAATTTTTCAATTTTTTTCAAAAACCGAGGGGGTTCCTAAGAACCCCTAAAAACCTCTGTATCCCCCCTGCCCGAAGTCTATGTGGCAGGCCCTTCGCTCATGCCCATGACTCTATGTAGCATAAGTAAGTAATAAACGTTTTGACGGTTTTGTATACTTATATTTATTTTTTAATACTATGTCCATTTCATAACAGTTTTCTGTGAAAACATTGTTTGAGACCGTTTTTAGGACCCATGTTTACTTTCATAATTATGATGAAGAATTTTTGTTTTTGTTTTGATTTTCTTGTTCTGTATCTTATTTTTTTTTATTGCTTTAAATAAAAGTTGCGCATTTTATTATGACCAATTTCTTAAAAATAGTATTTGCTATTGGTTTGCGACCAAATTATATAGTTATTTTATATAAAAAAGTTATGACCCATTGACCCAATTCTTTTTCGTAGCTACTTTTGTAGTTTTGTGACCATCCGGTCGCTTTGTTTGTGGCCGTTTCTCCCGGTGGCAAACTTTGGTCGCTTCTGTCTTTTTGAAGCAGTGGACATAGTTAGTTGTGCGCCTTCGTTCATGATGGTGGTCGATATTTGGTAAGTGGTGAAACTTGAAGATCAAATCGTCGAGGGCCCTCACTAACATTCGCCACTGTATTTGGTGATTTGTATGAACATGTGATTGACCGTTTATTACTTGTCTGGACCAGTTATAAGTTTAACCACTCCATAGGCTACCCATCTTAACATATTTTGTGATACAATTCAACCTAGAATATAAAAATGTTTACTCCTTCCAATATGTTAATTTCAGTCAAGATTGGCCCGTCTAAACTTATTGGATGTTCTCGTATATGATAGAGAAGTGCTTTGGTATCGAGAATAGATATATTCGCTATACATGTTAGAAAAATATATGGTGACGTGAAATTATAGTTTTCTTATGTACCATTATGCTGTTCAAGTAACGTTTTCAGAACCGGACCGGACATCGAACCGGAGTCCCCGGCGGTTCACCGGTCCGACCGGTCCAACGAACCAGCCAAAAACAAACCAAAACCAAAAAATAAAACCCGGTCCGACCGGCCGGGTCACCCGGTCAAGGCCGGTTCAATGCAATGGCGGTCCAATGTATCAACCCGGACTGGCCGGTCCGGTCCAGGTTTCAAAACCTTATCTTTAAGCAAATGATAGTGATTTAAAATGATATGATATTATTTAATAGAAATATGTAATTATTGAAGTACGAGCACGAGCAACATTTGCTTAGTTTATTTCTAAGCATCAAGTAATATATAATTTGGTAAAATATTAAAGTATATAATTTACATGAGGATTAGATTTTGGGTTGTGAAATTATCAACCACCACAAACAAAACAATAAAAATCAGGCTTCTCTAGGTGAATTTTACCATTACACTTGATTAACGTATTGGATTTACAATTTCAACAAGTTACTTTCGTGTAAAAGAAAATTAGCCAATATAGTTATAAATTGTTACTTTCGTGTAAAGCAAAGACCGTTGAAATTGCTAAACTCACAATTAAAATTGTTTCAAAACAATATATATTAAACAAACTTAGTTTTTCTAAATTTTGCAGAAATAATCAAACATTTAGTGTAAATAATACTGAATTTAGCAGGGAAAAAACACAAAGTCATTGTGCTTAGGTAAAGAACATACACGATTAAAGTTATTCCAATTATGATATTTAGGAATTACTAGCACATTACGTTCTTAATAATAATTCAACAAGCACATCAGTGAACATATTCATCGTTGAATTCACGTGTTCACATATGAATAAAATGGTTCCTAAATACGTACACACCTTTATTTTCTTTTCATAACCACGAATATGTTAATTAAGAACCGTAAGAATCAATTTGTCTTTAACTTTATTTCCGTTAAGCAAATAAACAAAATAAGTGTCTTTGTATTTGATACAAACAAACTATCAAAATGTATTCACACTCTCATCGTATCTTTCACCCATCTCACTTCAAACTACAACGATTCATATCCTGAAAATGTTTTAGCTTTACACTAAAAGCACATACACATTTTAATTTGTGAGCTTACTTTTTCTATAGAGTAAGTCTATGTACAAATTTCTTATTACATGCATGGTGTATAAGGGTGTAAGGTATGCTTGCTTCCCATGCTTTACTTGCCACAATCTTTATCTCCTTTACATATGTGTCGCACCATCTTTTCTCAATATTCACCTTTGACTTGTCACAACTTGCTAAATCATCAAATGCTACATGCTTCATACACTTCTCACGCCACAACTATTTTTAAGTTAAATGTAAAACAAATATTATTAACTCAACATTCCTATTTTATAATATCATTTATTTAAATAATATTATTAATAAAGTAGTTATTTACACAAAGAATAAATTGCAAAATAGTTAAATAAATTACTAGTTATCCATATACTCATCGATCTTTGGTACGTGAGTATGAGAAATATGCTCCACGAGATCTGATTGAAGTTGGAGATGAGTATTCTTGTAGCGTAACTCATAAATAACATCATTGTCATTTGATTCGATGTATTATGGTAACCTCTTGTGAACTGTCCTTGCTATTCGTATGGCAACTCTTCCAACCCCAATGAGTACAATCAATACTGGCGGATCATCCCAGGAAATTCATGTATGGTTGCATGTGCGTCATAAATCAATTTGAATATCCTTTGACATTAGTAGACGTAAAAACTCTTTTTCATACAATATAACAACGCCATCGCAGAAATTTTGAAGGCTTTTTCGTGAAGTGCGTTCAAACATACGTAAGTATTCATCAAATTAGCGCGTTTGCACATGTACCATATAAGCAAGCTGATAGACAATGGATGTGCATTTTTGTATACTTGTGAAGCTCATTTTTCACATTGCATCATATTTTGTATGAAAAAATGAAAAATGACTCTCCATGTCATTTGATATCTTCAGGAATAAGGATTATGACATTCAATTTGAATTCCCTACTAAATATTGGAAGTTTATATATCATCAAGCTATGTTAACACAACACGACTCATTTAAAGCATCTAAATAGTAATCTAGTCATAATTTAGGTTGTTGTTAACCTAATTTGGTGACAGTTTATCATAGAGAAGCATTTTCACCATCGTCATCGATAGAAAAATGTACGTGATATGAGAATGGATGAAGGAACTAGAGAACAAGACACAGAGTTTTTGTTTGTGGTTTCTTATGAGAGAGAATAAACTTTTGTGATACCTTTTTTGTTAAGGGATATATTCAAATTAACATGTATATGTAACTACGCAAATAGACCCATACGTGACCATCTCGGACCACATTAATAGATAAATTAGTCTGCGGCAAGACGATGAAGGTGTCAATTGTGTTGGTTTAGATCCGTTGATCAAATAACTAGAATACGTGGTTTTTCTAAATAACTAAGAGTGACAAATTCAAACTTAGGGCTTTCAAGTAAATTGCAACGACAATAAGAGCATTCAAACTACTTAAGCTCCAAGTAAATTACTTTTAAGTGAAAACCAACGCACACACAATTACACATGATAATGAGTTATACTTAAATAACTCACCAATGAAACATTGCTGAATTGTACTAGAACTAATCTAAATGGTTTATTCTTGTGAGATCAATACGAACCACTGATCATTACAAGATAAATAACTAACACAATCCTATAACTTGATTAGCAAGCACAAAATAGATAAAACGACATACTGGAGGCGTGTAGACAGTAATACTGGAGATAGTTATCAATAGTCGAGTGTGGCAGGCGCAGTAATACCTAACACTGTTGTAGTGGCAGAGTAGTGGGCTACTAAGATTTAGTAGAGACCTTATTTAGCGTTGCGCACTAGACTCTAACAATTCAAGCTTTAAGTAGTGATGAACCTTAGTATCAGTAGAAGATTCAGTCTAGCATCCCTGGTATGCCATAATAATATCCAACAAATCGCGAGGATAAAAACAATTTTTTTATAAGGGAATAAAGTACTTCACCCTTAACCAACTAATACATGGTCGGAGGCTTGTGACACCTATTTTGTCATAATTATGAGTTTCCTCTTGAATTGGTGACTTGGTGGTGGAATATGATCGCGTGGTAACACTGGTGGCACGATGATATTCTAGTGGTACGTGAGTGATTCCAATTGGTCGTTCAAAAAAAAAAAAGATATAAGTAAACAATAAGATAAAAAAATGAGAAAAAAAAAGAACTCCTACTAAAATAAAACAAACACTCCTGTAAAAAGGATACTAAAAAGCACACCTGTATTGCATGACTTCCGGTTTCTTTGGACTTCAATTTTATCTTTTACTTTACATAGCCACATTTATAGTCACATGTACAACTGCTACATGAATCTTATTTCTATACATTTGAATTGGAGGGATAGATTAATGGCGGCACAAATGGCTCATATAGTGGAACAATCTTCATATGATCAAACTTCGTCTTCTTCCTCAATCTTCAACAAAGTTGATCGTCCCATAACATTGAAGGTTTGCTTTACTATTGTTCTACTTTTTGTAAAGTGTTGATCATTACACTAGTGTGAGATAATATGATCTCTTCAATATTATTGATAATAAACATGTACATATATAATACAAGGAGGAGCACTAAGATAGGAAACAACATAACTACCAAGATTACAATATACAACAATAATAATGATAAGGCCGAAATCTTGGGCAAGATTATCGGCTAACACGCCTCCGCAGTTTGAGCCGTAGGAAGACGAAGGCATAAACTGGACCGAAAACGCTCAAATAGATGCTTTGGTAGACCCTTGGTGAAGA
This sequence comes from Ambrosia x helenae, assembly GCA_030844895.1. Taxonomy (NCBI): domain Eukaryota; kingdom Viridiplantae; phylum Streptophyta; class Magnoliopsida; order Asterales; family Asteraceae; genus Ambrosia; species Ambrosia x helenae. Next base: position 4,926 of record JAUTDX010001447.1, on the reverse strand, counting down.
TGTCAGCGTATTGGTAATCAGCAGGGACGTGGAGGACTTTGACCGTGCCAAGGCGTACCTTTTCTCGAACAAAATGAATATCCAGTTCGATGTGTTTGGTGTGTTGATGATTGACCGGATTTTCAGCAAGATAGACCGCCGAGATGTTACAGTATATCAGGGAAGCCTGACGAACAGGTACATGCAACTCAAGTAGCAGATTGCGAACCCAGCTGAGTTCAGCAATGGTGTTGGCCACGGCACGGTATTCAGCTTCTGCACTTGACCTCGAAATGGTAGACTGTCGTTTAGAGGACCAGAGATCAAGTTTGTGCCTAAGAAGACACAATAGCCCGAAGTGGAGCGTCTAGAGTCGGGACACCCGCCCCAATCCGCATCAGAGTAAGCCGTTAAGGATGTAGCAGAGGACGGTGTGAGCAGAAGGCCTTGATTGAGTGTTCCTTTGATGTAACGAAGTATGCGCTTCAAGAACTGAAAGTGAGGTTCTCGTGGAGCATGCATAAACAGACAGACTTGCTGAACGACGTATGCGATGTCTGGTCTGGTGATCGTGAGGTACTGAAGTGCCCCGGCTAAACTGCGGTAGAGAGAACCATCTTCAAATACAGAACCAGTGTTAGCGCTCAGCTTGGAGCCAGGCTCGACGGGTGTGGAAGCAGGCTTGCAATTGGACATGTTTGCGCGAGCCAGAATGTCAGAAGCATAGGTGGACTGTGACAGATGTAACCCGTTGGATTGCTTGCTGACGGCGATGCCCAGAAAATGATGAAGTGTACCCAAATCAGTCATCTTGAACTCGGCCGTGAGAGACTTGATGATTTGCTGTAAAAGACTATCACTGGAGGCCGTTAAAATAATATCATCCACGTATAGTAAGAGATAAGCCATTTGATTTCCATGATGATAAATAAATAGTGATGTGTCACAAACACTGCTCTTGAATCCACACTTAAGCAAATACCCTGCAAAACGTTGATACCAAGCTCTGGGAGCCTGTTTTAGTCCATATAAAGATTTATTAAGTTTGCAAACATATTTTGGGTGGGCATCTGAGGTGAAACCGGGAGGCTGGAAGATGTAAACGGTTTCCTTTAAGTGGCCATGTAGAAAAGCATTTTTAACGTCAAGTTGGTGCATGGACCAGCCTCGTGAAGTGGCAAGACTGAGGACTGTGCGAATGGTGGTGGGTTTGACCACCGGCTGAAAGTCTCGTCACAGTCAATGCCGACGGTTTGGCTCTTTCCATTGACAACCAAGCGAGCCTTATGACGTTCAAGAGAGCCATCGGAGTGAAACTTGTGTTTGAACAACCACATGCAGCGGATGACAGGTGCATCGGTTGGACGAGGCACAAGTTCCCACGTGTTGTTGGCCAATAGAGCTTCATATTCGTCGACCATGGCTCGCTTCCAGTTTGGGTCAGTAAGGGCAGAGAGGTGGGATTTAGGTAGGGGCGAGGGTGGGGTGGAGGTTTGGGTATTTAAATTAAAGGGTATTTTGGTTTGAAAATGCCGGTACGAGACCGGTTTGCATTGGGTGGGCCGCGGGGTTGGGCATAGTTGGGTGAGGGTGGGTGGGGTTTGGGCCAGTGGTGGAAGTGGTTGGCCAGGATTGTGGGTAGTGGACTGGGGGGTGGGGTTGGTTTGAGTGGGCCGGAGTAATGGGTGGTATGTGGGCCGCTGGAGGATGGGCTGTTCGGCTAGAGGAGTTGGTTGGGCCGGCTGGGAAGTGTTGTGGGGAGTAGTTTGGGCCGGAGGAGTGGGTGGATTTAGGCCGTGGGTGTGGGTGAGGAGAAATAAGTTGGGTCGAATAGAAGGGGAGATAGATCAAGGATAGAGTGATCGGTGGCGGACACGAGGGGTTGGCGAGGGGAAAGACCGCTTCATCAAAGGTAACGTGTCGAGAAAATATGGTTTTACCCGAAAATAGGTCGAGACATCGGTAACCGCGGTAATTGGCCGGGTAACCGAGAAAAAGACACGGGAGAGAGCGGTGGGTGAGTTTGTTAGGTCGGGTGGCAGTGGTGTTTGGGTTCAGAGTGTGCCAAACACGCGGAGCTGATCGTAGGAAGGCTCACGCAGGTAGAGAAGGGATAACGGGGTTCGGTTTTGAAGGGTTTTGGTAGGGAGGATGTTGTGTAGGTAGGATGCGGTGTGGAGGGCCTCAACCCAATAAGTGGAGGGCAGAGAGGCATGTGTGAGAAGGGTGAACATGATCTCGTTGATGCGACGGATCATGCGTTCAGCTTTCCCATTTTGTTGGGAAGTGTGGGGGCAGGAGAACCGAAGTTGAATGCCATTTTGAGAGGTGAAGGTGTGAAAGTTGGTGTTGTCAAATTCGCCACCCATGTCGCACTGAATAGCTTGAATGGGAAGACGAAATTGAGTGGTTACAAATTGATGGAAATGTGTGAGTTTGGTGAAAGTTTCGGATTTGAACCGAAGGGTAAACCCATGTGTAATTAGTGAAATCATCAATTATTACCAAATAATATTTATAGCCCGAATGACTTGAAACTGGTGAGGTCCACAAATCACAATGTAGTAAAGAGAATGGACACAAAGTATTAGAAACAGAGTCATTAAAAGGTAAACGTTTGTGCTTGGACAACTGGCAAGCATGCCAAAGAGATGCAGTTTTATGCTTTTTACAAGAAATAAAATTGTTCAAACGAAGAAAATCTAAAACAGGTTGACCCGGATGACCGAGTCGGTTGTGCCAAAAAGGTGAGTCTTGGGTGGAAGCAAAGCAAGCGGTGGCGGAAGCATTTGGGGTGAGCGGGTACAGGTCACTCGTACTGTTGTGACGGCTCAGGATCGTGCCATCCTTGAAATCCTTCACAGAAAAACCATATGGGTCAAACTCAATAGATGTGTAATTATCAATATTAAACCGACGGACAGATATAAGGTTTTTGACGATGTTTGGGTTAAAAAGGATATTTTAAGGTACAAAGGTTTGGAGGCAAAGTTTAAGGTACTGTCTCCTGAACCCAAAACTGGAAGTTTGTGGCCATTACCAACAATTATTGACGCTATTGGTGCAAACGTAGAAAATGTGTCAATATTATTTTGATCTAAAGAAATGTGAGAAGATGCACCTGTATCGAAGTTCCATTGGTCATTTTCATCACCTGAATCAACCGAAAGAACATGAACCGCATCTGCAAGTTGTGTGGGTTCCAATGGATCTACCTCTGTGAGATGTGCCTGTGCCGCCCTATTATTGCCACGGGTGTTAGAGGAGCCCGAGGATGCCTGTGGATACCACGGTTGTGACCAACTTTGGGTGGGGTATGGGCAAGGTGGTGGGGTCCAATAAGGAGGGGCCCAAAAAGGAGGGTAAAAAGGTTGTTGTTGGTGGGTATTTGGGTAAGGAGGAGGTGTGTTGTAGGTGCGGTTATAGGAATTTTGAGGTGGGGGTTGGTGGTTACGGTTATTACGGTTGGTGTTGAAGGACCGGGTGGTTTGGTTTCTGGGGTTGGCCGGTTGTGTGGTGGCCGAGGGAGGTGGAGTGGGCTGAGCGGTTTGTGTGGTGGAGTGTATGGAGGAGGGTTTGGCCTGAAGGGGAATGGTTTGTGGGCTGTGGAGGGGTATTGGGCTGGGCGTTAGGCTGGTGAGGGGAATTGGTTCTGGCCGATGAAGGGATGGCAGCGGCCATAGCAGAGGGGTTTGTGACGGCATCCCTCGTTTTCATGCGACCCGTTTCAGACACGAGTTGCTCAATCGCGTCATTCCAAGTTGGTAAGGAATTATTTAAGATAGAGGCTATGGTGTCATATTCCTTGGGTAGGCCTTTGACAAGGTGGAGGACGCGTTGTTGGTCGTTCATGGGGAAGTCTAAGGCTTGAAGTTGGTCGGTTTAGGTCTTAGATTTTTTGGCAATAGGCTTCTAGGTAGGCATGGAGGCAAGGGTAGTATTTGCTAGTTCGTGTTGAAGGGCTTGAGACCGTGGTCCACGATTACTATTGAAGTGGCGTTTAACACGTAGCCATGCTTCAAGGGCGGTGGAGTCATCCGCAATAATTTTAAGGACAAGGGCATCCGAGAGAGTCCCATAGATCCATTGCAAAACAATGGAGTCTATGTTCTCCCACGTGGCATACTCGGGTGTGTCCTTGGCCGGAAGGCGGCGTACCGTCTATATGGTCAAGGACGTTGTAACCCTTTGCATGGAGCGTAAAAAGCTTAACCCATAAGGGGTAGGACAATTTTGTGCCATCAAGAACACTACCTTGTGCTGGATATTGCTAACTGTGTATACCGGATGCAGCGATTTGGCCGGACTGCTCTCCGAGGAGGCGCAGCGGCGGAGCCTTGGTCTGACATAGGGCGGCGCTGAGAAGGTGAGTAGTGACCGGTGAAGGAAAGTGGACGGCAGGGTTGTTTCGAAAAACAAAACCCTACAATGATACCATGTGAGATAATATGATCTCTTCAATATTATTGATAATAAACATGTACATATATAATACAAGGAGGAGCACTAAGATAGGAAACAACATAACTACCAAGATTACAATATACAACAATAATAATGATAAGGCCGAAATCTTGGGCTAGATTATCGGCTAACAACTAGTAGTAATTAATCTACCCGATTGTTGCTTCTTTATTTCTAGACAAAGTCCATCGCAACACCCTAGTTTGATCATGATTATTGAGTACATGATCCTAATTCGATCTTATGTTCCCTTTAAAAGTTGAATGCGAACAAATTCATGGTACAACTACCCGTTATGGACAAGGCAAGGCCGGACGACAGTCCACTGTTAGAAAAGTGGCTCTTTTGCTACAAAATTTTCTTAACGGAAAAAAATGTGTCACAAAATTTTGAAAAATTTGTTACTAATTTGTGAAGAAAAAACACACCTTATTTTTGTGATAAATTGCTACACAATAGCGACTAATACTTTGAAAAATTGCG
>JAUTDX010001446.1:0-51507 GCA_030844895.1 Ambrosia x helenae | reverse complement strand
GGTTTTGTTTTGTGGATCAGACGAGGACTTGCATGTGTTGTTTGAGCATTGCCTAACACACACAAGACGAATGTTGCAACATGAGTTCGACCAAGATGAGACACAAAGCTTAAGACTCCAAGCGGATCCTTGATTGCCGCATTTAATGAAATTTAATGAAATTTAACTGCGCATTAACCGCATCGAAGATCAAATTCTTCACATACTTGAAATCAATTGGAAGGTAAACAATAACTAACAAAAATTGTACAACAAAAGAAGAATTAACGAAGATTAACGTTGTATCTTTTCCGGAAGACTATACGTGGATGATGAGTCACGTTTAAGTCGTGGATTCATTTAGAAATCGAAAACACCTACATAGACGTTTGATTAGGGTTATTACTTTGTTTTGTGTTAAAATATTTGACTATACGTGGTTGATGATGTCAAGTTTAAGTCATTGATTCATTTAGAAATCGAAAACGCCTATATAGACGTTTGATTAGGGTTATTACTTTGTTTGTGTTAAAATCTTTGACTATACGTGGTTTGATGATGTCAAGTTTAAGTCATTGATTCATTTAGAAATCGAAAACGCCTATATAGACGTTTGATTAGGGTTATTACTTTGTTTTGTGTTAAAATCTTTGACTATACGTGGTTGATGATGTCAAGCTTAAGTCATTGATTCATTTGGAAATCGAAAACGCATATATAGACGTTTGATTAGGGTTATTACTTTGTTTTGTGTATAAAATCTTTGACTATACGTGGTTGATGATGTCAAGTTTAAGTCACTGATTCATTTGGAAATCGAAAACGCCTATATAGACGTTTGATTAGGTTATTACTTTGTTTTGTGTTAAAATCTTTGACTATACGTGGTTGATGATGTCAAGTTTAAGTCGTTGTTTCATTTGGAAATTGAAAACGCCTATATAGACGTTTGATTAGGGTTATTACTTTGTTTTTTTAATTTTTTTTAACTTTTTAAATTATTATTTAAAAAAAAAAAAAAAAACAATTCAAAACATCATAAACCACTCCAAAATAAATCTTTGATTCGAAGCGCTTCGCTTAGGCCAAAGCGAGGTGCTTCGCTTTTTAAAATCAGCTTTTTCTGCCCCTCGTACTGACCTCCTCGAAATGGGGGCAAAGCGCCTCGCTTAGGCCTAAGCGAGGCGCTTTGAGGAGGGTTGAAATAGACGGTGGGGGTGAAATAGACGGAGCCTAATAATAAGATCACCCACCTTTATCGAATTATCGCCCTTTAAAGTTATATTACAAATCAATAAAACTAAAGTTAACCCATCGCTCCCAAGTTAGGTTATTGTTTTTTACCTATTCTTCACCAAATAAAACCCAAGATTTGGGCTGAAATTTTTTAACGAATAATAATATGAGTCGAATTCGGGTTGTACATTTCAACCCGTCAACCTAACACAATTGATACCCCTAGTTTGGAAGGCTTCCAATGTGGTTTGGATCGATCAGGGCTCGTTGAAGATTATTTAAAATTGGGACCCATGTTCGCCAAGAATTCATTTATCCATTAACAACTCGATTTCAGATAGAGTTTGAGTAGCCATGGGTCACTCGACGATCACAACAGCTTTTATACCACTATTATAGCCCAAAGAGAAGAACCCAACTCAAATGATCAATCTGGTGAGTGAGGGTGCATATTTGGTCTACAAACCCCACATTTGTTACTCATACAATCGATGTAAAACAAGTCTCATACATTGCAATAGGTTCAATCCGTGGCATTCGATCCTCCTTAAGGGCCAACGTCCTCGTTAGTCACGACCGGTTCCCTCCCGACCACCAGTCCGATTTTGGCTCTCAATAATTCTTATAATGTGATTCCAACAGTTAATCGTTGGCAAAACAAAAGAGAAAGAAACCAAAAAGAACTTTATTTTAGAAGAGACTCAATTCACAATTTCATCCACATCCTACTAAAATACATCGGCTTCGGTTATATAGCCTTTTACACGAACTATTAAACTTAAGGAAATAAACAATGCACCAAACCCACTATCATTACAATAACCAAGGCTGGATAAAGTGGTTAGTGATTATATCACACTGGCACACCCAATAATATTGTGTCACCTCATTTTCACCACACTTCATCACATTCATCATTAATTGCATGTGATGGTGTTCACATTTCATCACACTCAATAATATTGTATCACTTATCCACCCATATAAAAACCAATATAAAAGAGAGAGAGATGGGACAGCCACTTGCTTTTGAGAGTGTGATGGTCATCACGTTATTATGCTATCACGATTGTGATTCACTAGGAGAGGCGATGTTTGCGGGCCTCACAGCCATTACGGGGTGACCATCACAGACCGTCATGTCCACCCTAATATAATAACATAAGGAAAAAATAAAGGAAATGCAATAAGAGCCCAATTCATGCTTGCATAGAAGGTTAAAGGGAGGGGGGTTACATATTTGTACTAGCTTTCCTATAGATCCATAATCCAGGTGGCCTTTACATCAGGTTGCAAAAGGCGCTAGACGCAAGGCGGGCGGTGAGGTCCAGCCTAGAGACTAGGCGAAAATTAGACGGAATTTAGGCGTTTGGTATTTTTATACGTATTTTATATATATATATACAAATTTACGTGTTTGAAAATATGTTAAAGATGTATACTAATAGCATTATATATTTAGAATAGAATCATAGATTATGCTCTATAATTAGTTGTATCACACTCACATATAAATAATATACAATCAAATTAAGGCCCATGTACATTAAAAATAGCTAAATGTAAACCAAAAAAAAAACAAATAAGAAAAGGTCAAAGTAATTAAGAGTGAGAAGAATGAACAGAAAAGTCAAAAAGAATAAAAGATTATTAAAAAAATATTATAAAGACAACTCACTTTCTTATGTCTGCAGCCATATACACATAGGCTTAAGCTGTAGACTGTGGTTAGGGCTGTTTACGAGCCGAGCCGATCCGAACGGAGTTTTGCTCGTGCTTGGCTCGTTTACAAACCGAACCGAGCGAAGTGGCTCGTTTATAATCGAGCCAAAAAACCGAACGAGCATTCTTCGAGCGAAAATTTTCCGAGCGAGCACCGAGCGAGAATCAAGCGGAGAATAATATGGATGATTATAAAATTGGAATGTTTCCTTCGATGTTTTCGTTGTCGGATGACAACTAAGGTCAAAATGTCCGATGATAACACTAATATTGAGAACCCAGTGTCCAAAGATGAGGCTTAGATTAAGGCTGGTGAGATGATGAGCATACGTGAGACAACAGTTGTTGCATTGTGACGTATGTGTGATATCAAGCGACAATTAGCGATTGACGACTATTAACATAAAGAAGTCAAGACTGTCACCTTATGACTTATTGTTTTACTATTAAATCTAGTGTTAATTTTTTTATTGTGTTAAGTGGGTTGGTTATATATATATATATTTTTTTGCATATAGTGACTCAAATCCAATAGAATCTTATATATAAATCCATAAATTTATCTGTAGATTGTGTGTATATTTATTAATAAAAAAAAAAAATTTATTCGAGCCGAACCGAGCCGAGCGTACCATTGCTCGTGCTTGGCTGATTTACAAACCGAACCAAGCCGATCGGCTCATATACAACCGAGTGAAAAATCGAGCGAGCAATTTCCAAGCAAATTCCAAGCGAGCGGCGAGCGATCGGCAAGCTTCGAGCGTTTTGAACAGCCCTAACTGTGGTCAATTACCTTTTTAGTGAGTAGTCAGTCACTTTTCACCAAAAGAATAGTCAAACTCGAACAACTTAAAAAAATTACTAATACTCATCTCCTCTCCCTCATACCATTATCGTTGCAATTTCACATACAACAACCTGCAACTCCGGCAGAACTCCGAGCAACACAAACTCCGTCCGCCCAGGTCCGCCTAATTCCCGCCTATGTCCGCCTAATCCCATTTTCGTCTAATCCCACGCCTAGGTCGAAATTCCGATATACACCCTAGCCTAGCGCCTAGGCACCGCCTAGGCCGACTTTTACAACACTGCTTTACATATTATGTTTTTCTTATTTCATGTCTATGATTTTTATCCACATTGGCCTTTTTTACATATTATATTTTTCCTGATTTCATGTCTATGATTTTTATCCACAGTCACACATGTTCACCAATAACTGTAATTGTTATCTTAACTATATGTAAAAGTCAAAATGTCCCAAAAGTAACTGAGAATGCTTTTGAATTTTTTTTTTTTTAACAATTCCTAAATTTGCTAGGATAAATACATCACAACTTATAACCTTTTTAGCCGTGAGACACATGCCTTAACCGCCAGGATGACCGTTATTATATGGTCAAAGGTCGACCAAAATGGTCAAAACTGGTCGAGAATGTCAATTCATATAAACGTATCTTGAACGCCCCGTGTCATCTCATATTCAAATGTCAGATAAAAAGAGAGTCAAAAATAAACTAGATGTAAATATCTTGCTTCTTGATATAAACTCTAGTAGTGATACAGTAAACTAATATTTGCAACTACACTAAAGTTTGGTTTTGGATGAAGCTAAAGCATGAAAAAAGAAAACCCGAATTTCAATTCTTGAAATTGAATTCTGTCTGCTTCAGTTTTCCAATTCTTTGGGATGAATGTATTCATGTTGGAACCTGTGATACTGCAGCCACCCAACCAAGAGGTGACAGACACCAGTAATTCAGTAATATTAGATAACTGAACTCATATATTTACAGTTATGTCCATGTAGGTGACTTGTTTCACCCTTTGATTAAATAGGTCCAGGTTGACCCACCACCCGTTTGCGATCCCTTTAACTCATTTATTACAAACCCCAACCCGTTTAACAAGTTTACAACCCATTTGAGTAGTTTAGATAAATGGGTTAAATGGGTCGTGCGAAGGTTACATGATTTTAAGTGTGTCCGGCCTACAGTTGTTGCCTTTGACATGAATAAATTATAAATATATAGGTCGTGTTCTTGGTTTTAAAAAGCTAGAAGCGCACAAAAGCAACGTCTAAAACCAAGGCGCCAAGCGCAAAAGCACACCGTTTTCGTACCCAAGGCGCAAATAATTTTTTTAAATATTTCCTATAGGTTTCTAGGAAACTAAATACATTTACAACCTTATATATGTTTTAATATAGAAACTAAATACATTTACAACCTGAAAAGCATGTCGTACAACAGCCTGCTGTACAAAAATATGGGAAATACATAGGGTCAACGTTTTGCCCAGAATCACGACTCAGATGTGCTTTTTTTTAAAAAGAAGTGTGATACATGCTACTAAAAGCGCAGGGGCTTGAGCCTAGGCGCGCTTTTTCAAACCAAGGACTCGTGTTCAGGTTCAATGATAAGAGTTTAGACAGAAACTCATTACAGCAGGTTCAATGATTTAGCCTTGTTGCGCCTAGGCGCGCTTTTTTAAACCAAGGAGTAGTGTTCAGGTTCAATGATTTATGGTGACACAATTGATACCCCTAGCTAAGTCCATGTAGATGTACCTTGTTAAGCTTTTCAATATAAAGCAAATTCACTTCCTTGCAAAGGCCTTCAACATCAGTTGCATAATCTCTTCTATCTTCTTCCTCCTGTTGTAATTGATGTCTCATCCTTTCCAGTGCTCCATTTAATCCACAGAATCCATCGACAATAAGAGGTTCAGCTGACTTCAGCTTCAAAAGATTCTTCACAGCAACAAGTACCTGAAATATACCAACACAATTTGTTACATATACGAACACACATACATATATAGGGACAGTTATTCTGTAAGCGTCAAAGTCTTATTACAAAAAATGATTATTAGTAGAAACAATGTAAGACATTAGGAGGCGGCACGTGTATATGCGTGTGTTTTACGGGCGAAGAGTATCTCCGTCCATTTATGTATGCAGGTTTCTGCCAACAGTATGGCACGCTATTGTAATGGTTGGGACAGTTAGGCCCACAGTTAAAATGTTTAGACAGTAGAAACACATTAAATGAACAGTCAAAAATGGTGCGTGTGGGTAAAGACAACCTTCTCCTGAAGATCCAAATCATCTGACTTTGTCAAATCAAGGACCGGCCTCACCAATGCACAACTGCTGAAAAAAGAAGGCTCGGGTTTGCTACTATATTCTAACTGATGTTCAGCCAGATCACCGACAAGTGACACCGATCTCCTGTGTAGTCTAATATCAGCAGTGGCATTGCTCAAAAACACCCTATAAAACACAGTTTAAAGATCCGGTTAGGCAAAAACTTAATTTGTTTTGTCGATAGATCTCCCCACCTATATTACCTGGACCATTAAATCTCCACCTTCTGAGTAGAACAAATCAATGCCATTCTGGTTGTTTCTAATAACTGATGAAACAGCATACAGTGCTTTTATGGCTTCCTCTGTGAAACGAGATTTCACCATCATTATTAGCGTCGGCAATGCTCCCAGTTCAAGAACCTAAAATCCACACATATAACGTGACTGCATTACCGACAGTTACCAAGTTGCTAAAAAACAAATGACTTTCGGTTACACAAGTAAGAATGAAAAAAATTGTACCTGCTCCTGAACTACAGGATTGTTTTGACTGGCTTTACCAATAACCCATGCACAAGTTGTCCTTATCCCGGAATCTGAGTTAGTGAGTTGTCTTATAACCACAGCAAGACCACCCATTTTGTGTAAATCTGCAAGTCAGTTGAACCGTAAGGTTTTGTATATGATTTTTGTATGTAGTTGGGTCACGATGGCTCTCTATATGGAGATATATATTACATACAGAAAAGCCAGACACTGAACTATGCGCCCAAAATATCTACCAGCTCAATAACAACTGACTCCGGCATACAATTCATTGCCCTTTTAGAGTTGAAAATGAGGTTTATAGCGAAAGGTTAAAACCCTAGTGACTATACGGTGACACAAAAACTAAAAAAGCACATACCGTTGGCATTATCGATTGCCTCAACAAGTACCAGAAGTTCCTCTAGTGCACGGTGATGATCTTCCAAGCTCAAAGATGAATTATTCAAGTCATCAATTGCAATTTTCATCAATTTTGCATCGGATGGCATTTCTAATTTCTCTACCAGTTCCTAAATGTAAGGAAAAAAGATGATCAGCATTTTCAAAAATACATATCAACAGAACAGAGTGAATACACTTACTCGAGAATTAAAGTATATCAGGAGAGAGAACAAATTTGTCCTTATGGCATGTGTAGCTAATTAATAGTATCATGGACAATCATAAATATGGAGACTACTGCACTTTAGATCTAAAAGAAAAACACGTACGGGGACTACTAGGACCGTGGGGCACTTTGCATACACTCGTCAAAAGATGACAACCTTATTCAAATAAACGAGTGTTAAATAAAGTTAGGAAAACTGAAGAAAATACGAAGAATTGCTTGTAACTATTGTGTTATATAAAATAAAAATTATTCGATAAGTATAATGTCAACAATCAAAAGAAAACATCAATTAAAATTCAATTCAAAACATTTAGAAGAAGATTAAAAAAAAGTTAAAGCATAAGAAAAGGAGATAGATGATGGAATGAACTATCTCACACTTGACAATAATAATGAAAGGAAGAGGATCACTACGTAAGCACACAAACATTTGTTATATTTATGAACTAAGAGAGGGGTCTGAAAGTTAGTATCATATATTTCATCTAAGCAGGTGCATAGGAAATAGGAATGCATAATTTCATATCCATCTAGAATCTATAATTCTATATGTACATGTGCCATGTAAACAACACATGTACATAGCAAAGTATAAAATCACACAAATGTTAATAGTTTCCAGTAGAATGTGCAGATTTTTTTTTTAATTTGGTTTCTTTACCTATTTATATTCCAGTAGGTTATCACACACGTATAATTCTAACCTTGAGTTCCATTTGACGTTGTTGCAGCTCATCTGCAGATAACTTCTGGACATCATGTGCTTTCAATTCTAACTTTGCAGGATCAGAGTGACCTGCAGGAAAAAGCAAATCCCGATTAAAATATATAAGATTCATGGAAGCGGGAAGCTCCAATATCCACCATTCTGAAAGTTTCAGAACTCCCCACATACAAAGTAAAATGAGTTCATCATAAGCATACTTGTTAATTGTTATGCAATATCAACAAGGTTGGCTGCTACAGGAGAGGAATCACCATCGAGACTTGGGTAATCTTTGAATGTTCATTATGAAAAAAGCGCCATGTACCTTTCAGTACGGGAGACTGATTTGGGTTAACTAACACCAAATAGAGTATTATGACGTAAACTAACTCTTAACTATCAAATAAAACAATATGCCAACAAATAAACTATCCTTGATGGCTGGTTACATTGTGTTGCAGTGTACGCATTGGGGATTGAGATATCTGGAGAGTTGTTTAATACATCCATGTTGAACTAAGTTTGATGAATCAGAGATCCTCAAGAAGATATTGAAGCTTGGTACATTCATCATCAGAGTCTAATCTGCTCTCTAGTTTTTTTAACTTTTTACTTTATTAGTGTTAGAACAATATTGTATCGTATACAACACCAGGTTTGTTTGTCCCAGCTAGTTACATATAGACTAGAATTGTAAATGTATTCTTAGTATTTCTAGACTAGCATGGGTTATGATTGTAAAGATTTAATCTTAATCAATATAGTCATTTAAAAAGTATAACCTATGTAAGCAACTAAACAAACAGTGTATCCCGACTCTATCTATACGGTATACACAGCTAGAACACTGGAAGTTGTTAAACTGAGACCAACACGTTAGTCTTTTCCTATGGTTCCTTTCTCAGTTAGGTTGCCCATTTTTACAAACACAGGTGCAATCCCATTTATAAGGGGTTTCTATCGCATCATGCTCATCCAAAGTGTAAATCATAAAACTAATAGCCATACAATTGTGAACAGTGATAATTTAGTTCAACCCACAATGCAGATGTGAAATTGACAAACTTAAGGTTGTTACCTATTTACAAAATGAGGGTGTTTAATATCCAATAAATGATCATGTCATCCGTTTTTGACCATAGTGCTCTTGTTCTCGAGTTTATATCAGGCTTTTAAAAATCATGGTGGATTTGAAGTATGGTCTTCATATTCAGTGTTAACATCATCGACTACTTATATGAATAAAAGTTATCACCTTATAGGAGCTTGTAAGTTTCTTTGAAATTACTATTAGACCAAGATGATCATGTAGATGGAGAAAGGGTGGATAGTTCGGTGATTAAAGATCATTATTTGCTCTGTAGTTGCTCTGAGAATCGATCGTTGAACACTTGAACTCGTCTTCAAAGATTTTGAGCTAATTTGGTTTCTGATATAATAATGATCTAAAGATTAGTGACCTAATAAAATCATTCTCTGTTGTGTCCTAGACGAATTATATAGAAGAATAATCTTCAATGCATGTACATCAAAAGTTAATTATATTGCCCTCACCCACTGCCAACACATGCTTCTTACTATACAAAGCATGTAAGCAACTTATGTCTAGAAACCAACAACAACAACAACAACCTTACCCAGTAAATCCCACAATTAGCAAGGCTAAGAGTAGGGTCTGGGGAGGGTGAGATGTCGGCAAACCTTTCCTCTATCCTTGCAGATAGAGAGGCTGCTTCCAGAGAGACCCCCGGCTCGACAACATACAATCTACAAGCAAAGCAAACAACACTTGAAACAAATCAAGGACTATTGAACTTTGTTTACTCAAATAACCTTTTTAACAACAACTTTGTTTACTCACAAATACCACCTAATCAACTTGCACTTGCAAGTTTTGAACCCACACAAGATTTGTGAGGGGCAATCACCATGCCACTAGACCACAAAGCCATTGGCAACCAAAAATAACTACTAAACTTATTATAATAGAAAGACTAGCTGAACTTGGTGACAAAATATCTAAGGGTTTATGTTACTTTTGTGAAAGGTAAGCACTAAGCACCTCGACATAGATATAAAGACAAACTTTACCATATATATTTGATAACTGTGAGGAAGAGCTTAGTGACGAAAAGATGTTAATTTGGCTCAGATCTAAGCAGGTACGTTGGAAGGGAATGATGTTTACTAATCTATGAGAGTGACACTAATCACACTATGTAGTCAAAAGCGAGCCAAGTGAGCGCCTAGACGTTCAGGCCATGCTTTTGTACCTGATGTTGATGCAATCATGCAAAGCGAAATCTTCGAAATGCACATAGGAATTGTGCACCCCTGTCCAGGCACAAGATGAGGTGCAGTGATTGCCTAGTTCAAACTTGACAGTTTCTTCGTTCTTCTTTTTATTCTATCTTCCTGGTCTTTTTTCTTCTTTCTTAGTAACAGACTAACAGTTCCTGCCTGTCTTTATCTACTAGGGAATTCATGTGTGGACCTTCAAGGTTTCAATTATTTAACGCTAACCTGCAGTGGAGATTGAGAGAGGGGGTAGAAAAGAGAGGGGTGAAGACAAAGTGTAAATAACCCCCTAGGTAGCAAAGGGATGGAATGCAGTTACGTGGAGGAAGACGGAGAGCTCACTATTATACTTTTCCTATTTTCTATGACTATTACATTTTTTTGCAGGGCCTTTGCGCTTAGATTACGCAGGAGTGGCACATTACTAGGAAACGTAGGAAGTTCTAATGACAACACTGATACCTCATTTGCATATAAATTGGAAATGTAAGTACTAAACCTTCCATGAAAGTTTAAGTGAGAATTGATTGAGGAAAAGCAATTGAAGGGTTCAAGTGAAAGATGCAAGGTCTCACATTGAGGGTGCAATGACTCCTCTCTTTACCTTCTCCTAATCTCAATTGCCAAAATAGTGCCAACGAGTTCAGGTTCCAGGGTCAAAAGTATTTTTAAGAAAAAAAACAAAATGTAAAAAGTTATCAAGCTGCTAAAAGCCAATCGTCTCAAACCCAAGCATAGAACAAAAACGTTATCAAATCAAATTTGCATAGAAGTAACTCAAGTAAGGAGTGAGAACTTTTGCAGTTAGTAATCAGGCGTACTTAAAGAGTTGAAGTTACACCCTTTTAGGCAGATTTGAGTTGAGCATAGGCCCAATCACATGCTAACCACTTCAAATAATATTCCTTATCCAATTATCGCAAACGTGCAAAACATTGCTTACATCCTAAAGGTTCCTACCAATGCTAATATCCATCATTCCATCCTACTTTTCTCATGTTTCATTCATTATCAAAGAACCATCACAAACCTTTACCTACTCTAACTACTCAAGTTTCATCCCGCAGCACTTCCCCTTAAAAACTCGAATGCGCCATTGACAAAAACGCTTTTCTAAAAACACAACAGAACGTAATATCTAATTAAGTGGCAAAATCCTCTATCAACGAATGCTACTTAAAACAATTGCATATTTCATTAAAGAAGAGGTATTGACGTGCATTCAAAACAGAAGCAGCTTTTGTTACTAGGCGTTCGAGTTCGTATAAACCGTGTGCGACACATTCCTTACTTTTGCTCATTTCTGTTTGAGAATTTGCTCATAATCTTAATCTCTAGCAATATTAAATTCATCTCTGAACATCTAAACAACAATAAAAATGCATATTATATACTCTACAAATCAATAGAATCTAAAATCATAACATGATAACAAACAAATTAAATAATAATAATAATAATAATAATCTAATTATGAGTTATTAGGTATAACAAATAATAATATGATATGATTCATATACCTATTGCCCACTGTAGCATTCCATCGAGTGACGGAAAGCCGCCGTCAAGTTCGTCATGGTCATTTAACGATTCGTCGGTGTCGCCGTTAACAGACGACCACGATAAGCCACCGGAAGCCGAGTTATTGACCGGGTCAGCCGTTGATAATATCCCTAACGCCGTTAGCAATACCAATAACGTGATAGGCAGTAGTCTCCGTCCCATTCCAAGATCCAATGGCTTCTGTTGTCTTCTCTAGAAACTTCTCTCACTGATTTTTGCTTGTTTGGTTAGTGATTACGTGTGTATAACTTTTATAAATATATTTGGTTACTTGCTAAGGGCATGCGTACCGGAGCGTTTCGTTATTTGCTCACAACCCGTCAACCAAATTATATTGTGGGTTCTCTCAAATTACTAGTATTAGTGTCCGCGCGTTACCGCGGGTGTTTATGTTTTTTTTCCGCATGTTGTGCTACGAGTTTTACGAATGTTATACAGAATCGTTTTTGGGTTGATAACGCCTAAGTGTGTTCTTTGATTACTATCATTTATAAAGCTTCAAGTGCAAACAAATCAGTAATGCAGATAAGTGTCTACCAAACGAGTATTGTAGCCAAAAGAACGACAATATAGTGAAAAGCAATTGGCCCACTCCCCACATCGTCTCTTCTTTGTTTCAAGAAGCTACATCATTAAAAGATGCTCTATTAGTTTATATAACCAGAAACTTCTTGAAGGAAAAACAAAGCTTGCTTACCTTTATAGGGTCGTTGTACCGCGTGTCTCATTGCCACAACTTTCACACGGAGGTGAATTAACCCACCTAAATTTTATCAAATAACAAAATTAAAAATTCAAGTAACATTCCTTAACAATGCAAGAATAAGATTTATTGGCACTCATGGTGAAACAGGGATCCTAAAAGAACTTTTACAAACTTTAGATGGAAAAAATTGTTACATTCAATCGTTACTCTAAAAGGGGTGTGAGTGTGTGACTACTTGTGAATGTTCCACACAATCAACTCTTCAGGAATCATGGGTGAATAATTGGACAGTGACACCCCTTTTAAAAAAAAGGCATGTGATATATTTTTTCTTCTTGAGTTGGTGAAAATAACTTAGCTTAAGGACTTTGTTTTGAAAAGCATGACACTATATGGTCTGCAGCCAAAGAGCGAGGCGCAAAGCGCACCACATCATGTACTCGAGGTGCAAAGTATTTATATATCTCACAGGTTTCTAGCATCATGTACTATATATGATTTAATATATACATAACCTATATGTACAACCTAAAAAGCTATATGTGCAACATCCTAAGGCACAAATCTTCTTATGTACATGAGGCGTGCCTCAAGTCGTTTTCGCTTGCGCCTCATATACAGACATCGCCTCAACCAGTCAGAAGCCCTAGCTCAGCTTGCGTCTGAGTGGCCCTAGCACCGAGGCGAGGTACACATTTTAAAATCAAGACTACACAATGCACATAATAACTACATTTAGGGGTAAATTTGTCTTTAAAGCATTCCTTCACAATCCTATAACCAACAGAATGCAAAATTCATCCAACATTGGAAGGAATTCAAGTAAATTCATTGGATTTTCGATCGGTTGACGTCGTTTCAACCTGAACCGTTTCAACTGCACCGTTTTAACCCGAACCGATTCGAGTCGACCCGTACCAATCCCAAAATTTGCAAAAAAAAAAAAAAAATCATAAAATAACAAAAATAAGTGTTTCTATTGGTATCAAAAATGCTTGATACGACACCCACACCCATACGGTATGACATTCAAAGGTAAATAAACTCAAAATACCAGTACTAAACCTTTTTTAATGTCATAGTCGAAATAAATACAATTTTATTTTGGAAAAGTAACGATCCCGAAAAATGCAAAAAGTAGGTATCGGATTGATATCTAAAATGGTTCTATACTATGAGTTAGGTACTGATACCGGTTCGGTTTTAATACCGAGTACCATTTGTTCATCCCTAATTATTACTTTTCTAATTTTCATATAATTTATTGTCCAAAGAAATTAGAAATATATAACTATTATACATTAGATTAGACTTCTCTATACCCAAGAAATGTAAGTGTTAAAAGAAAGTACAAACATATGGTCATATATTTTAGTTTTGGGTAAATCGTGTTGGATATCACCTAACACGATTTACCCAAAAATGTTTTAGGTTTCATGTATGTCCAACCAGTTTGTAAGCAAGTACTGGAACCGGTTTGGAGCCAACTCTGCACACCAGCCTTACATCAATTTGTAGTCTTATACTTTGAAACCAGTTCCAACATAAACTGGTTTTGATTTTTGTTGACCCTAGTCAAAACCAGTAACCGGTTTTTACACCTCTACTTATGAACCAAAGCCTGCTGCTTACGAAAATCCAACAAACGTAACACTTGTACTTTTCATTCAAATATAAACTTATACATCCGTTTTGACCCATAACTGAATCAAACAAAACATGCTCAAGACTATTGTCTTATTCTGCATCAACATCATAAACACTAATAATAATTATTATGAGACCAGAACAAATTTTATTAATAATTTACGTTCTAAAGCTGAAAAACTGAAACAACAAAGAATTAAAGACAAAAACATGATCTTGATTTATCTGGACAAACAACTAACTGATATAGAAACTCCACGTTCATTGTCTATTTGTCCAGTCCAGTCATCTTCTTAATCTGCTCTGGACTGACCGGCACGGGAAGATAAAATGATACCAACAATAAGACCGTATAGGGCCAGAGACTCGGCAAAGATAAGAAATCATACCCGCAAAAAGCTTTGGCTGCTGTGCATTGGCTCTGCAAAATATATAAAATATTTGATTATATAGGCCTATAGGGTATGGTGTTAATAGAATCAAGGCCAACTCAGCTAAATCAGCAAAGAACATCGAATAGTAGTGTGGAAAGTGACTTGTGATAATCTCTTGATTTTCATACATTTATCAAAACACTCTCATGGTGCCACACCCACTACTTCGGTATGTTAAAACCATAAGTCCTCTGTTCTAACTTAAACCTGATGCAAGACGTTATTCAGCCTTCCGTATCATGTATAATGCCTTCCCTATTTGACTCCAGTCTTGGAATGCAGCCTTGTGTTTTGCCACTTTAAATAATCTGAACTCATGACCATATCATATGAGGTTCGCAAACATAAATAATAAAAAAATATAAACTTTTTTTAAAGTTTAAAAATGAATCTTTATTCTGATTACCTTCATAACATGAGGTCTTTCCAAGGTCCTTTATTAGATCGCATGCAACCTCCTTTATCTACACAATTGCAACAACCACCTAGAAATTCTAGCAACTCGCTAGCACGTTAAAATGATGTATGAAAAATGAAGATCAAGTTCAATGCATAACCATCCAATCATAATTATCTTACAAAGGTTTACCTGGCATCAATTACTTCAACCAATGTGCTTTTATATTTGGTTCCCAAAACCTGAGGATGAAAAATATCAATGCAAACCGTGGTGACATGAGCTTAATATTTTGCAAAAAACATGTCGTCAACTTACATGAATCTTGGATTTTGCTTTGGGTTCAAGAAATGACCGAATCATGTTCCAGAGCATCTTAAACCCCTGACCAACATTTATGATGAACATCTGGCAAAGTGTCTGCGGAGTTCAAGTCCCTAATTAGACCACGTAAGCGACATACTTTATGTTGAAAAAATGATAAAAGTTTCGAATTTTTTAATAAACAATATACGTCGGGATAGTTGGTGTTAATATGTTGCAGCTGCCTAATGAGTTCAATCACTGGTTTTGTTAAGTTCCATAAGCCCTAAGAGTATAAACATATAACAGAGTTATAAAAATAGTTTTCCGCCCCAAAGATTAAATTTACATCACCTAAATAATTCATGTCATACCACGCCTTGAACATCTATAATTGTTGTATTTGAATCAACACGTCTTCCTGTTGCAATTGAGCAGGCTGGAAAGCGTACGGATAAAGTTCTCTCATACTCTTGCACATAGTATTTCACATACCGCTCAATGGTTGTTACTCTCAGAAGCTTCTTGGGGTCCACATGTCCCAATATTTGTATGTAAACAGGTCTTCCCGCTTTGTCAATACCATGAAAACCTTGGGGAACATACTGCAGAACTTCATTCAATTCATTGAATCTTTAATCCTGCGAAAAACAAACTTTTTTACCATACTAAATTAAGAGTAATTTGCAATTTTGTCAAGTTTATGTCTAATTTACCTCCAAAATGGTGTCGGCTCCAAAGTCTTTCCTCCACTTAAGCATGTTGATCCACATATTTTTGGTGTCTTCAAGATTAAAGTTCATGGCTTTCAGGTATCTATAAGGATGCGGTTTGAAAATTATCAACATGGCTATAAAGAATAACATTCCATTATAATAAAGTGGTCGAGATAATAACTATTACTTTAAGATCATATGATAGTCATCTAAAAGTGTAACAGACAATATATGAAATTGACAGATAGATCTAAAAGTGTAACTAACAGGTCTGATGTAGTTAGCATATCCCAATCTTCGTAAAAACCAGCCCCTGATATTTACATCGAGCTCAAACGAGAGAAAT
Organism: Ambrosia x helenae; assembly: GCA_030844895.1. Lineage (NCBI taxonomy): Eukaryota > Viridiplantae > Streptophyta > Magnoliopsida > Asterales > Asteraceae > Ambrosia > Ambrosia x helenae. The sequence continues at coordinate 35,205 of JAUTDX010001446.1, read as the reverse complement.
CAATCCATTGCTCAATTTGACCCTGTATTAATGAAACATGTAAGCTTCACTTATAAGGGAAAAAAATCTTTTTATTACAACAAATGAACGCAAAAGACTTACATATTCTATTGGTGAAGAACCAAAGAGAGAACTTCCATGTGCAACTGCAATAATCAAGATATGACAAGATAAACACCACCACCACACAAAATAAACAAAAAAGATTAAAATTTGATTTCAAACTAAGTCAGAATACCTGCGAAGGAATCAGAAGAAATAGGCCGCTGCCGCTTGATATTCGATTTCATGGCGGAACTCTAGCGTCGCGTCAAAACCTACGGCCGTGACCGCTGATGCTATCATTCTCCATATCGCAGAGATTACAAAAAATCGTTAGTGCCCGTAATGATGAGGGTGACAATGGTGGGAGTATTGAGACTAAAATAAGACATAGCATTTTTATGACAAACTTTTCAGAAATGAAGGCAACGGCTTTTCGTAGTAATACGACCCATTCAAAAGTAAGTGTGCTCAAAACCACCACATCTAGTTGACAGCATAGAAACATTTAAACATGAATGAAATTCATGTGACCTGTTCTTGTATATGAACCCACCATGGACAGAGATTGGCCCATATTTATCAGGTGTAATGCATCTTTACCGGTTCCCACACAGTACAAAGATTGGCCCATATTTATCAGTTATGACACGAACTCGAAAATCGTGCAACACACATGAACCTGAACACGATTAATTTATTTGCGAATTGACAAAACAAGTGTTAGCTATATCAATTACTATACTAATTCATTTTCCTGCAGAAGATACTAAAAGTTTTAAGGGCAATGAACAAGCATCATCTATTGTGCCCAAATGGAAATCTGTACTAAATTCTGTTGCCAAACAAGTCTCTAAGGTTTGTAAATCTATATCAGATGAATCAAACAAGAAGTTTAGCTAAAATGGGAATGGATCAAACAGGTAGGAAATTAACAAAGACAATAGAAAGAATGAATACCCATTGGTGTGCTCTGTTTTGGCGATGAACCGCATAGCTAGGGCTGCAATTGCATTGATCACCACAATTGAACCCTAAATACCAAATCATTACAAGTAATCGCTTTCATTGTAGCTGTTCGTTTCAATTACCCCTTGATGACGAATTAATTATGATGCATAATTAGGTTTAATTGCAGGATGTTTAAACGGTGGTATGAGTCATAATTGATAGGGTCGAAGGATGTCTGAGAATTAAATCATGGATGTCGCGTATGGAGGGCATGTCGATCGGTATACCTGAGGGTAAGGATGGAATCACATTTAGGTTTTAACTATAAAACCATAATAAAATTACTATCATGCCCTCCTAAGTGTCTTAATTGTCACCAAGATTCCCATAATACCCTTAAATTTCTTTCTTAAATTTGTTGTACATGTTGCTTCTTAATTTGTACAGAAATGAAAATTACTATCTTAGCCATCACTCCTCCTTAAAAATCGGTAAATACCGACCGGTTATACCGATATTATCGTTTTTGGATGTAATTCTTATACGAAACACTGCGGTAAATATAGGAAACGGTATTGATTTTATACCGCCGGTAAAATCCGGTATACCGGTTTGAACCGCTATACCAGTACCGGCACAGGTTAGATTTTAGGTTATTTTTTATTAAGGAATAACTTTTAAAAAAATAAAAACTTTAGATTATCTTTTGGATTATTTTTTAATTATTGATTAACTTTTTGATAGTATTTTAGTATGTAATTATGTACTTTTAGATTATTTTTTGTGTTAATATTGTAATTTGTGAAATTATATAGCTAACTAATTAACCTGGTTGAACCGCCCGGTACAACACGGTTCAGCGGTTAAACCATTTTTTAGTCAAATCCGGTATAGTTAAAAAAACCGGTTTTTAAAACATTAGGGGTGGTTGTGAGTGGAATGGAGAGAAAATATTTAAAGAAACCACTGTTCACCTCTATATATGAAAAGCTACTGTTCATCCCTATATATATTTTAATAATTTTGTAAGTGGTTGTGAGTGAGCAGAGAGAAAATATAATAATAAAAGTACGACTTCAAAGTTCATTTATAACTTGTGTTTTATTAGGTCGTTTTATCAGGTCTAACTTGCGTTTCTAAACAAAACGCAAGTTATCAACCCAGCAAAAATTATTATTTTTTAAACAATATAGCAATATGGTATGCAAATGAAATAGGATAAAAAAAATTGTTTTTATGGTATAGTTTTCTTAAAAAATAATGTCGTATGAAAAAAGTTACAGCCGTTTTAATAATGGGGGTGAAACTTTAATGACGCAATGATTTTACCATCGCGCCCCTGATTATCTAGTTCAATCTATGGCTAATAATCGTTCTTATACTTTTTACGGTAAGCTTTTTTTTACGTTAGCCTGCATCATAAAACAAAATAGTTAGTTAAATTATACTATAAGATTATTAATAAAGTGAACACATACTTCTAAACGTTTAAACTTCCACATCACCACCATCACCGCTCCCAACAACCACCACATGCACCAAGTTACAAAGAACCATTATAAGATCATGTTCACCGACCAGTATTGTGTGAAAATGTATATAAAAATTTAGAAAACAAGTTTTAGAGAGGGAATCACTTACAAGTCTACCAATCGCTATGTAAAAAAGTATGTGAGACTAGGGATGGGATCAATATCGAAAATACCAATACCCATTTTTTTCTAAAGTGGGTACCGAATACCATAGAGATTCATTCAGTACGGTGTCGGTATTTGTTACAAAATGTTCTTTCTATGTGGCATTGGTACCGAATCAGTACTGACCGAAAATACTGATATCAAATTTTTTGAAAAGTAGGTACCGAATACGTACCGAAATGGTACCAGTTCGGTGTTATACAGGTACAATATTGGTATTCGGTACCAAATGCTCATCCTTATGTAAGATTAGATATTAATCTATGGACACTATGGACGATTCTCAATATTGAACCTCTATTGACTCCTAGCCTAATTAAAGAGATAACTTTTAACTAACAACTATGAAAACAAATAGATAACGGAAAACTAAAATCTAATAGAATGGAGAACGAAATACTAGACAAGTAAGAACACGAAATGAAATCAATCAGAATGAAGAACGTTTTAGGCATTGCGAATCCCTAAGAACATCTAATGACCTCTAATCTAACAACTGACCAAGGTCTTGATATCTAACCTGACAAACCATCAATAAGATAAAGTTAAATCCAATAGTGATCGGGAAGCTAAGGATGTGATGCACACCCTCAAGATCCTAAAAAGCGAACTATGAAGTGCAATAAGAACAACGTGAATATACTGTTAAGATGAACTTTGTTCTCGATAGAGATAATGAATCCCACAACTATCAAATATGTGACAATGACAAAGTTAACAATCCTCCAACTGTGAGGCTAACCTTGATATGATTAACTAAAAACATAGGAATAACCAAATGCAAAGAAGTATATGAACTCAGTGCCAACATGTATTTATACTATCAAACAATGACTAGAAAATAACCTACCAATCCCAACTCCCGTCTCAGTTTGTCAAGAATGGATGCACACTTTATTTAATTGATTAGGTTACGCTTGTATTATCTCCCATGACAAAATATAAACCGAAACCTACCGATTAATGACCTAGGAATAATTTTACTAAATTAAGAGTGTATCTCTACATGCAAAGACCAACAAAATCGACAACTAAATCAATAATTAAAATCAAAACTAGTGTACATGATAATAATTAGCAATAAATCAAAGTTATTTTAAATCAAACATAATTCAGCCAAAATCAACTCACCCCCCTCTTCCACAAGTAGGTGGAGACCAGGAGAGCCGGAAACCCCAACGGGAACCCTTCACCGCGCCACACGATTCTTTCGCGAAGCGCTCTCTCAGATGTTTCCACTCCTGCCCCCGCAAGCGAAGAGGTTTCAAGATACCAGTCGACCGAGTGAAAGTGAACAGCTCCGAGCAAATCTTCTAGAGAGCGTACCCTTTGTTTCTACTCTTTCTCTCTTCTAAAAAGAACTCAAAATCGAAAAAAAGAAAAAAGAATTTTTTTCTTTCCTGTTTTTGGCCGTCGGGACTCCTTGAAGCTCAATCAAAGTACATTTTCCAGCCCCTTTTATCTCGATCTGCATAACTTCTTCATCTGGTAAGTCTGTTGCTGGAGGTGAATCATCGGGGATAGCCAAAAGTTAAACAAGAAAGTCAAAACATATGTCAATGTTCATCTAAACCTAGGTTGCTATGGAAAATTAGCCCATAAACATCATAAGTATATAGTCAAATTCATCATGAAATAGGAAAGTTTAAACAAAAACCGAATGTTAATCGAAAGTGAACCGAACCAAACAACTCAATCTTCGATACCCCACTACTCTTGTGTTTCAAGTCATCTTCAACAGTCCCAAATTAGGTTTTCAAACTATTTCATCATGTTTTCCCTATTTAAGTTACAAAAAAAAAAAACATTTGCGTGACACGACTCTTTACAGACCATAAATGGATGACAAACAACCTCTTACAGTCCATAAAGGGTTACATTTTCTCAATTTGGAGTTATCGTCATCATACTTAGTTAATCTCACTAATAGCAAAGCTAAGGTAGGGTTTGAAGAGGGTAAGATGTAAGTAATCTTACCTCTACCCCGCAGGTATGAATATGAGAAAAGTGTCAAAGAAAAAATTTGATAAATCGGTCTAATAAATGAAAACGTAAGCCGGTAAATTAATCAAATTTACCACCTAATTGTTAAAACATGGCATGGATATGAGAAAAGTGACTAAGAAAGAAAATTGATGAATCGGTCTAATAAATGAACTACTAAACTCAAAAGAAAAGTTGATTTTTTCGACCCAATAATTTATTATATATATATATATATATATATATATATATATATATATATATATATATAGGGTAAGTATCCCTTAGAAACCCACTTGAGTTGTGCAAACTCTAGAAACTCTCCTTGTGGCTGTAAGTTGTCCATGTCTTCATCTTTCAAGGGGAATGCAAGGGGTAATTTTGGTAGATAAGTTATGTACTCTCTTTCTCTTATATTCCATCTGATAAACACTTCTCTTATCTCTCTTCTCTCTCTCTCTCTCTAAATCACTCATCTTTCACAATATCATCTCACATAAACACTTCCTCTTCCTTCTATGATACTCTCTTCCCCCTCTCTACTTGTTTAAGGTTCCTTAATAATTCATCATAACCCATCCAATTCCTCTCCTCTTGTTAAACATCATAATCGAGACATCATAATCCCTCATCATAACCTGTTACTTTTTCTTCTTCTTAAACAACATAATCGAGCCCAAACCACACCCCTTCCAGATCTGAATGCACTTCGTAGAGAGAGAGAGAGAGATCCGGCTTGTATTTCCATATTTGAAATGGCTCTAGAGAGAGAGAGAGATAAAGAGAGAGAGAGAGATCCGGCTTAAATAAATGTTCAGATCTGTTAATCGTTTGTCATATATCTATTAATGTTTAGATCTGTTAATGTTCAGATTATGGTAGGAACTGATTTTCAGGTGAATAACCGGAGGGAGTGGTGATGGCTGATGAAGGAAGAGGCGGGATCGGAGGGAGTAAAAAGGACTTAAGGTTTGATTTTCTTGTATCTGTATTTTACTCAGATTTTTAATTTTCTTGTATCTGTATTTTGCTCTAATGCTAAGAAGGATATGGTTTGACATTATTTGTCATCTTGTGAGTCAATTTACCTCAATCGCAAGTTTCAATGTAGGATTTTGATGGAATTTGCAAATAAGAAAAAACATAATATAAATTTATAACATAGAGTAAACCGGAAATAAGCAACATATTTTATTGTTTTACTAGAAAAATCTTAATTTTCTTTTAATTCTGTTGGCCTTTTTTCTTAATGGAGGTGATAAAGTTTAGATGGTGATAAAGTCTTTGTTTTAATTCTGTTTTAATTTTGTTTAGATGGTGATAAAGTTTTTTTTCGTCTTTTTCTTCAAGGAAAATGGGAGCTCCATTGTTTGCTTGGCCATGGCAGAATTTAGGAAGCTTTGAGGTATGTATTTCTTGATAATTTGTATGTATTTTTTTTTCTTTTTCTTTTTCCTTTCAATTGGGTTTATCTGAATTTCCATGTTATTTTGACCCATGAAAAAGATTTTTGAATTTTGTGTTCTAATAGCTTTAAGTTAGGTGTTGAATCAGTACTTGGTGGTTTGTCGATTTGGTGAAGACAGATGGGTTGATGAAGATGAGAAAAAAAAGGGCATGGTTTTGGATGTTTTTATTTTCTTGTAACATTTTTAAGTTGTAATCATTTGTTGTTTTTATCATGTAACATTGTTACAAATTTATGCTACAATAGATTTTTTATAAGTTGTTACAGATTTTTCACATGTAAAATACTTGTATATTCATATGCTTTTCAATGTTACAATGAAAAATTTATTTAGTTACATGTAACGCATACAAGTTTTAGTTACATGTATATATGTTATGTTATATACAGTTTTTTTAGTTACAGGAATAAATTAACATCGTAATTAGTTATATGTAATGTTTGTAAAGATACTAACATAAAATTAATGTAGGAGAAAGTGAGCCTGAAAGAGGAATGTGGGAAAGTGTGACATAAAATAAATAAATATACATATGATACGTCAAATGCTTCTTGAAGAAAATGGCTTTTGTTCTTGAAATTGAAATATAAAATGATACAGTTAAAAAAAAGATAGAAAGAGAATCTTGAAAAACTATTTAAAAATTGAGTTTGAAAAAAAAAGATAGAAAAGAGAATCTTGAAAGACTAAAATGTCTTTCAAATGTCAAAATATGCATTGTACATTGTGTAGTGGGTATGTGGAAAATACCAAAGTACCCTTTATGTACCTTTTATTTCAATGCCATGAATATTTTAGATTTTAAAAATATTGGTTTGATCTCCACCTTTGATTAAGTGTGATCAATGGCTGTTATAGGGTTTCTTGGGTTTGCACAACTCAACAGGTTTTTTATTTTAGCCAAACCCTATATATATATATATATATATATATATATATATATATATATATATATATATATATAGGTAATGGATATAGAGGAAACCCAAGTTATTTGGTAAACTATGAAAACCCTATCATAGCCATCCATCTCATACTATCAATGGTTGAGATTAAACCATTGTACTTCTCACTAAATATATTAATATTTTAATTGACAAAAGGAGCTTCAGGGGTATTTTGGGGACACAAAGAAATGCCCTCTCTCTCTCTCTCTCTCAAGTACTAGGGTCATGTCACACCCTCTTTTATACTTTTTCTTTAAAAAACTATTATTATAATGGGTCATGTCACACCTTCTCTCCTACTTTTTCAAAGTCAACATTACCATTCTCTCTCCTCTCTCCTACTTTTTCTTTAAGAAAACATTATTATAATAGGTCATGTCACATCATCTCTCTCCTCTTTCCTACTTTTTGTTTAAGAAAATATTATTATAATGAGTCATGTCACACACTCTCTCCTACTTTTTGTTTAAGAAATATTATTATAATGGGGCAACTACATGTGTTAACATATCTTACCAGCCTTATTGAAAACAAAACCTTGGTAGAGATATTAAACCTGTTAACATGTGTTAACCTATGTTACCAGCCTTTTCAAAACCTTAATAAACGCCTAAAAACAACCTTTGTTAACACATAGTAGAGATATTAAACCTGTTAACATGTGTTAGAGAGGATGTCCAGTGTGTACAGAGAAGAAGGGGTTGAAGGTGTTCTTTGTGGTTGTGTCCTTAATGTGGTTGTGTCTTTAAACAAGTTCTTTGTAGTTGTGTCCTTAATGTGTAAGTTATTTGTCAGAATATGTAACATGTGTTATGTTTTATAGATGTTCTTTGTAGTTGTGTCTTTAATGTTTGGTCTGAACCTGTGGGAATCAGCACAAAAAACACTGTTATAATTTCTGTTAACACGTGTTATTGTTATGGTTGTAAGCTAACATGTGTAAAGTTAAACAAAAGAGTAAAATACTATGCCAGTTTGAGATGTGTGATCACATGTGTTATCCTTGTGTATGCAAATATGGTAACATGTGTTTACCTGGTAAAAACCTTTAAACCACGTTTGTGGTGATTAGAGTGAGACGTGTATTAACAGTTGGTAGTGCTTGATATATGTATTAACACGTCTTAACCTTGTTGACTATGTTGGCACGTGGATTAGAGTTAGACATGTATTAACAGTTGTTTATGGTGGAATAGACTAACACGTGTTAACCACGTTGACTACGTTGACAAGTGGATTGCACGAGCATTGTCATTTTTTCGAATTGACTAACAACTATTAACTTATGAATAACATGTGTTATATATAAAACCCTGGTTGAGGCATAAGTTGACAAAGTTGGTAGTCGAGGAATAAGTTCGTGTCAGTTTTGGCAATGACTAACAACTGTTAACAAGATAATACAAAGCAGCAATTTATGCAACCACATACAGCCTAGATTCCAAAAGGGACACCATGGGCGTCGCATAGTTTAACTTATACATATCAAAGGTTTTAAAAAGATCACATGCACTAAGTAACCGCTAGACGCAAAAAACATGGCGACATAGATACCCAATTTTGATATATTAAATCTGTTAACATGTGTTAACATATCTTACCAGCCTTATTGGAAAAAAAGAAAAACCTTAGTAGAGATATTAACACTGTTAACGTGTGTTAACATGTTAACACATGTTAACAGTTTTAGTAAAATCCGTGCCATAAAACTTTGTTAACACTTGTTAATAAGTTGACGTATAAAAACTTTGTTAACACTTTGTTATGACATGTTAATAGTTTTATTAAATCTGTCCTATAAAACTTTGTTAACACTTTGTTAACACTTGTTAATAAGTTGACGTATAAAAACTTTGTTAACACTTTGTTATGACATGTTAACAGTTTTAGTAAATCTGTCCTATAAAACTTTGTTAACACTTGTTAATAAGTTGACGTATAAAAACTTTGTAGATAGTTGGTGCTAAAAACAAGAAATCATAATTGAGATATTAAAAGTGTTAACATGTGTTATCTAATGGTGTTGGCTCAAATCATCAGATAGTTGGTGCTAAAAACAAAACACCAAAGTTTGATATATTAAAAGTGTTAACATGTGTTAAGATATCTTACCAGCCTTATTGAAAAAAAAAGGAAAACCTTATTAGATTTACTAAACCTGTTAACATGTGTTAACGTGTTAACACATGTTAACAGTTGTAGTAAATCTGTCCTATACAACTTTGTTAACACTTGTTAATAAGTTGACGTATAAAAACTTTGTTAACACTTGTTAATAACAACAAGAACCTAACTGTTAACATGTAATATCAACACAAGAAATATCATTCTGTAATAATAACATAAACAAAACGGAATTGATATTACAAAGTATCATTACAAACAATTAACCACTTTAACAAAATAAATCTAGTAACTATATACATTGAGTACAAAAAAGAAAACGTTATTAAAAAGTTTTTCTACATATTTTTCTCGGCTTCCTTTGACTTCGTTTGTTAACATATGTTAACTAGTGGGGGTCTTCGTTATCAACTGCAAAACAATAGATGAGATATTAACCAGTGTGACCAACTCATCATTTAACATACTAAACAGGAGTAACATGTGTTAGTCGTGGCCCAAATGTGAACATGTGTTAACAAACACAATTGTTACGATCAAAACCTATCGTGTAAACTTTCTTCATGACTCAAACACTTGACCAATGCCGCCCTTCCTATCACTTGCCATGGTCAGATCCGACTTAAAAATATATAACAAAATCAATAGACATAGAAATAAATATATTTTAATATATTTATTTTATAAGTAAACTGTTTGATGAAATCCAACAAAACCTAAAACCATATAACTTCATTTATTTTATAAGTAAACTGTTTGTAATATATTTATTTTACAAGTAAATTCAATTCGAAAAAGAAATCAAATAAAGTAATCAAATCACCAAAATATTCAACGGTTCATAACTTGAGATGAAAAGAAAGTTAAGTTTTAGAAGTGTAAGGTCAAAATAGTAAAATAGCCAAAAGATAAGTTTTTGAATTGTCATTACCTTATCTTCTGTACCATCTTCTCCCTTTTAACTACTGCAACTACACACAGAGATTTTCACCATTGTTGTGCCTGAAAAAAAATCCCGTCAACATTTTCTTGATTCTTCTCTTCGCAAACGAACTAAACACATAACCATCATATTTTTATAACACACACTTGTATACAGAGCAGAGAGAGAGAGAATGAAGGCCTCTCATCATCCAGCGACGGAGCAGGGCGGAGCTCCGGCTACACCCCTCCTCACCTTTGCTACTCCCACACCCCACACCTCTTAACCATCTCACACGCACACCTGTACAGATCTGAGCTAGAGAGAGAGAGAGCGAGAAACCGAGAAGATGAGAAAAAAAGAGAGGTGAGAGAGAGAGAGAGAAAATGATAAAAAGGATGAAGATGAGTGGGTTGGTAGAGAAATGTGGAGAGTACAAACATAGGGAGAAGTGATAAAAGGATGGATGTATAGTACAAATATCCTTCTATTGTACTTTTATTCAGATTTGCAAAAAAGATGCCATAGGGTAAATGACATTATTGCCCTTCTCTTATTAATAAATTGGTTTTGGAAGTTGATGAGGTGGCATGATCCTATCCACATGTTGGGTTTACATAGTTTACTAAATAAGGTGAGTTTTCTATAGATACTTATACTATATATATATATATATATATATATATATATATGGGAAGAGTTAAAATAAAAACCTTGAAAATTTAAAGAAACCCACTAAACCCAATCTAGACCCTTGATCTAAAGTGATCAATGGCCAAGATTGTGTCTATGTTATTTTAATACCTTTTAATGGAGTAGATGACAAAAAAAGCGTAAAATGGTCAAATGACATTTTGTCATTTTCTCTCTCCATCCAATCAACCATCTCTCTCTCTCTCAATATTATCTCTCATACTTTTTTCTTTACAAAATCAGAGCCAATAAATCAGATTTATCATGATTGAAAAAAAAAACAATTCATTTATTAATACATCAGATTTATATTATTGTATCAGCACCAGTGCTGTTACGTACGTAAACCGGCGACGACACTTCATATTAATTTAAAAAATGCTGATTTATTAAGCTTTTTAATTAGACCATGTTCTTTTTTGCGTTTAATTTTACCAACACCAATACTGTTACGTACGTAAAAAAATGCGACGACACTTCATATTAATTTAAAAAAATGCTGATTTATTGATTTTTTTAATCAACCATATTTTCTTTCATTTTATTGTACCAGAACCAGAGTTGTTGTATATGTAACGAGAGGTAATAGGGTGGCAGATGTTTTGTTACATCTATTATATACGTACCAAGGTCCATGTAATTTTTCTTTTTAATATTCAAATACTTTTTAAAGCATAATAAATATATAAAAATTTAATTCTAAAAGTTACATGTTAACGTACGTTTTCCACGTCTTAACGTACGCATCAAACAATGTATCTTACTAAATATTTTACTCATATATAACATTAAGATTCACATGACAACGTAAAAAAACATTATAGTGAATCTTTACTAGGTTTGTAACATATGTTATGGTATATAAAAAATTCATTGCTAAAAAAAACATCCAAACTTTTGATTTCATACACCACCCTTTGGCATCTTATAACCATACTTGTAAAAAAAAGCCCATTCTTCATCCGTAATATGTACACCCCCACATCCTCCATTGCAATCAACAGTGGCAGAGGGCATCTTATAACCATACTTGGCATAAAAAGTCCATTCTTCCTCCGTAATACGTATACCCTCCCATTATGCCCTAATACACACATCCTCCTTCGACGCTTGTAAACTCAAATCAGTTTCATATGGTTCATCATATTCAGCCCCTAGGTTTGATTCATAACCGGCAGCCCATTCAGGTGTGTAATGGCCATCATACAAATCATCCTCAGGTGCCATATAGTCTTCTGGTGGCAGATATTCTTCGGGAAAAACGTAATCAAATGCCGCATTCCAATCGAAATCTTCATCGCTTATGAAGCCAACGTCTGCCTGCTCTAGGTGTATAACCGGTTCAAAGGGGTTCAAGTTCGGCTGCAACAGGGGGTAGGGGTTCAGGTTCGACTGCAACAGGAGGGAAATCCGGTTCAACAGGTGGGTGTGGTTCAGGTGCAAGTGCCATATCGGGTTCAATTTGAGGTGGCTCGGGTATGATTGGGATTAGAGGGTGACAAGGCTCAAGAACCTCCCAAAGGGGAGTGCTGGGGGTCAGAATTCATGCTTTGATTGATGTATGTAACCCTACAAAATTATGAGTTGTAACGTATGTTATAAAAGCGTAAAATATGAAACGGAGAAAAAAAACGTTTGTAACATGCGGAAAATAGTTTATTTAATGTATAATAAGGAGCTAATAATAAACAAGAACCAAAAAGATTTTGATATTTTTATGGAACCTGTTACATACGAAACAAATTTGTGTTAAACACATTTTCAGTCTGCAACAAAACAAAGAAACAGACATTCTCTGTTAACGCACATATGGGAGGCCCTGTTACATATGACATACAGAAACTGTAAAAAAATATGGTGACAAAAAAAACTCATAGATGAGAAACACACAAAAAAAAAAAAAAACCGAGATGCTACAAACACAAGGGTTACGTGTGTAACATGTTTTTGACTGCAAAAAACAATACCCTTTTTTTCTGCAAAAAAAAAAAAAACAACATACATTTTGGGTTAACATGTAGATGAAAAAACACCAAAAAAAAACAGAGCTTCTACGAACCATTGTTTGTGTAGTTAGCACAAACGATGAACACAAAACCCTCGAAAAAAACACAAATAGAAAGTCATTCTGAAAACAAAAACAACAAACATCTTGGTTTAACATATATAAGAAAACACCCAAAAAAACAGAGATGCTACAAAATTTATGTTCATTCTATTTAACGCACAAAAAAAAACCTTACACAAAAAATACCTAATGGTTCTAGTAACACACAAAAAAACATCAATTATTTTCAAATTAAAAAAAAATTAAACCCACATAACCCCCCAAAAAAGGATGACCCAAAGCAGGGGTGCCACAAAAAAAACAGGGGCTGAAACAAAAACCAACTGTTTCCCGGACATGTTCCCCTCAAAACAGTTATTATGAAAACAAAGATTTATGTTCAATCTATGATCGTTTTTAAACAAACATCCACACATTGGTTCAAATTAAAAACCTCGAACAGAAACCCTATGAATAACCCTAAAAAATAAACTTAAAAATTAAAAAAAAAGGATAACCGGTACGGGTGACATGGACGATGACGATGATGATGATGAATGGTTATGTGGTGGGCTTCGATGATGATGCCACTATTGGTTGTGCCGATCTTGTGGTTGTCGATCAATGGAACGACTGTGCTCATTGAAAATGATGATGGTGGTGGTTAACGGTGATGACGGTGTATGGCTGCTTGCATGTGGTGGTGTATGTCTTTTTTGTTCAAATCTGTAATTACAGAGAGAGGGGTTTGAGAGGGAATGCAGGTAACTCAAATTTTGAAAATGGAGAGAGAAAGAGAGATTACTTATATAGTCCAACTTGTGTGAGGGTGTGGCAAATTTACAAATATAACCTTTGTTTAATAAAATATAATTTAACTTCATGGGTTATGTGGAACTTTATGGTTCACAAGATGAGTTTCCATGGGTTTCTTCAAATTTTTGTGTTTCTTGCCAATACTATAGGGCGGGGATCCTAAGATAACCAACCCCTATTTGAGAACTGAGAGAACCATTCTGGGCCACACATTTATTATAAAGGCAAAAAAAATTGCTTTAATTGTAGGTTTTTATGCAATGAAACATTTTTTTTTTATTTTTTTTCCTTTTTTTTTCATTTTTATTTTCATTTATACATATATGTATATAGCAAAATTGAGAAAAACGTATTTACTTTTTTTAGAAAGCATGTTATTCAAATGTTAAATATGATGGAAGAATATGCTCACTCAAGAGCTTGAAACAAAGGAACAAAATCACCAATCATCATCCTTTTATGTTTGATTGTGTTAACAATATTGTGGATATGTTGCTTCAAGAATCCGGTGATCATTTTAATGAGGTTAACATGGAATACTTAAATATATGGTGGCTTTGATTACGCGTGACTCTTTATCTCAATTTGACACATCAATGTTACTTCGCTTGAGTGAGTTTTATCCATATGATTTTGATGATGAAGAAAAGATTAAGATTGAGCATCGACCTCCCGTGCATCATCATAGTTTCTAAAAGACACAAATTATGCTAAGTTAAATGATATAGCCGACCTCGCTAAAGTTACGTTGGAGACTAGGAAAAATCTATCTTATCCTTTGGTTTGTCTATTAAAGCTAACACTGGTTTTGCCTGTTGCAACCGTATCTGTGGAGAGACGTTTCTTGGTGATAAAATGTGTAATCAAGTATGTGCAATTGTATTAGTGATGATTTCTAGAAGGTTTGTGTACTGTGCTCTAGAAGTTGATGAACTTCTAAATGTTACTAATGAAGATGCAATCGAGCGTTTTCAAAATATGAAAACACGTAGAAGATAACTCTAATCGAAGTATGTCATTATTATATTTGATTATTACGGAACTATGTTATTTTATCATCGTTTTTATACCCATTTTATACTGACCCTTATGGTGTCCCACCTACAAAAGTTATGTATCTACCATTAAGCAATAGTAGGTTTAATTACACAAAAGGTTATACCATATAAAAAGAATAAAGCCGTAAATTCAAAGAATATATGGACACATGGTTTGTATATTACGGAGTATTATTTAAAAAGTAGATGTCGAATCTATCATTATCTTACTATTAATAGACCATCAGATTAAACACTGATTTTGCCATTTTGGTAATTCATGATTTGGGGCAGGGCATTTCGTGAAAACTGAATTCAAACCCCACTAAGTATAAGAAGAGCAAGCTTAGCCATTAAAAAAATACATGTTTTGTTTATTTATCTCTATTTTACCTTATTAAGGAGGAAGCATGTCCACTAAGGTAATTTCATCTAACTTTTAAGATGGGAGTCCAAAGGTCCCTTCATAAATCTCTAATTTTTGGTCATTTTTTTTCCTTTTATGCCCTCATGTACAACCTTTCATGTCAATTGTATAAGTGTATAATACATACTTCATATATCTCTCAAAATGTAACCTTCTTTCATAAACACTTAATTGAATGCAGAATGTGTTAAGCTTTTGAAGTTACTAATAATTCTAACTTCGTTCAGGCCATTCGTTGGGGCAATGAATGCTCTATACTTTCAATAAGAGAGATCCTCTATTCAGTGAATCCCATAACAAACACTCCCACCCGTAGAGACAAAGAGGAAGAATGGAGCGGCGACGGAGACCACCCATACCAGAAAATATTCAAAATCGCATAACAAAACTTTTTGTCTCTAATCTCCCTGAAGGATGTAGTGGTTCAGATTTAGCAACACACGTAAGGTCGTTTGGACAGATCTTTGATCTGTATATTGCAAGAAAGCGTGATAAGAACGGTAATCGGTTTGGTTTTATTTCATTGTTAGATGTTAAAGACAAAACGGAACTCCTTAGTAATCTTAAAGGAATCCGTTTGGGTGATTGCAAGTTATGGTTTAACATCGCGCGTTTTGTTTTAGAAGATGGAGAGATAGGAACGAATAGAGAGAGTTATCATCATAATAATAATAATATACACACTAAAAAGAGTGAGGAACATGCCCCAAATAATGATAATAATATTCACTTTAAAGGGGTTGGTTATAATGGGGAGACATCTTTTAAAGATATGTTAGTAGGGAAGAAGATTCAATTGGGAAGTGATGTTCAGGCATTCCAGAATCTGCATGGGAAAGCGCTAGTTGTTCGCATGACCAGCCTTCAAGCGTTAAAAAATGTCAAGATCTTGTTGAATGATATAGTTCCTGGGGTTGGGAAGGTTCAATATTTAGGAGGTTTAGACTTACTCCTCTCTTTTGATGATTCAGAATTGACTTCAGCGGTGCAGGAAACGCTGGGTACTCATGTGGAGAGCGTTTCTAGGGTTAGTATGTGGCAAGGTCAATCGTTGGGTTTTGAGAGGTTGGCCTGGCTCAAAGTGCAAGGTGTCCCATTGCATTTGATGTCCAATGAAGTGTTTGATAGCATTGGGAAGGTGTTCGGTAAAGTAGTACATCATGCGAACTGTTCAGGAACGAATTTGGACCTATCATATGAGTTTGTGGGTGTGCTAGCAGGAGATGGTAAACGTATCGCCGAGGAAGTGGTTCTCTTGTGGAAGGAGAGGAAGTATCGTGTGTGGGTGACGGAAGAGCTGGGGGAGTGGATCCCGGATTTTGCCGAGGTAGTGACTAGAGAGGAGTCGAATGAAGATGCAGAGGAAGAGGTGCAAAACTCACCGGTTTCTGAGAATGCTGTACCGGAGGACGGTGGTGTGGAAGTCAATCCGATGATCGTTGACCAGGTTAATTTGGTAACTGCCGAAAATATTAATTATGGTAATGATGGTGCACAATCATTGCCATTATTAGTAGAGGAAAGGAATAAGGAATGTGGGGAAAAGGTTATTAATGACCTTGATATGGGGGAAGGTATTAAAGACATGGAGGGAAATCAGGAGGTCAACATTCTGGAAACAAAAAAGTCGGGTGGAAAGATTAAAAAAAGGAGGAAAGTGGGTAAAAGAGTTAGGTTGGGCCTTAATAGTTCAGGAAGTAGTATGGACAGGCCCAAAGGAAAGAAGCCCAAAAGGAAGTCTAAAGATTTATTTGGGCTGAATGAAATAATAGGCATTGTGGAATCAAGTGGAAATTCGGAAACTCTGGGCTCGTCAGACAGGCCTGTTAGCGAACTGGGGGCGAATTCTGAGGGAGTAGAAGAAAACAATCCGGTTACTGATTCAGCAGGTAAGATTAGTAATGTTATTGGTGCAAAGTCGTTTGAAGATATTAAGAAGTGCATGTTGGGAGGGACGATTACTGACGAGGTATCTCATACGGTAAGTTTAGGTCGTAAATTGGGGGTTGAACTCCATGAATTTCAAGATTTAATTAACGCATCTATAGTTGAAGAAGGCTTACAATTGGGTCAGATATGAATTGTTTGTGTCTTAATGTTCGAGGTATGGGGGTTGTGGGTAAGGATGATTGGGTTAGAAGAATGAAACAGGATAATGATGTATCATTTATTGCTCTTCAAGAATCGAAAGTTCAAGGTTTGGATAGGAATTTTTTGGGTCGCTACTGGGGTAATGGGAGTTTTGATTTTCAGTTCGTTGAGCCGGTTGGTTTGTCAGGGGGGTTAGTTTGTATGTGGAACACTTCTGTTTTTGAGAGGGATTCGGTGATAAAAAATAGGAACTTTTTGCTTATCAGTGGTTATCTAAAGGATGCTAATGTGAAAATTAATATTGTAAACGTCTATGGTCCGCAACTTGATGTCCAGAAACGTTTACTATGGCAGAATTTATCGGATGTTATGAATGCTCAGGATGGTTTGTGGTTATTATTAGGCGATTTTAATACGGTCAGAAGTCCGGATGACAGGAAGAATACTAGATTTAACGAGACAAGCACACGGGAGTTCAATGAGTTTATTGAGGGTATGGGTTTGATGGAGTTTGTGATGAAAGGTAGAAAATTCACCTTCTTGGCAGGCAAAGGAGGCGGTAATAAACAGAGCAAGATTGATCGTATATTGGTCTGTTCGGATTTATTCAATAAGTGGCCTGAGGCATGTCTTCGTGCTCTGCCTAGAGGTCTCTCAGATCATTGCCCGCTGTTGTTGTCTATGGTTGATAAGAGGTTTGGTCCGAAACCGTTCCGATGGTTTAACTCTTGGGGGGATAAGGAGGGTTGTGATGTTGTGGTTCGGAATTGTCTGACTACGAATTATGATGTTAACGGCCCGGCGGATAAAAAGCTGTTTCTAAAACTTAAAGATCTTAAAGGGAAGCTGCGTATATGGAGAGATGAGATGCTTCGAAAAGAGAATGAAGTCATGGAATCTTGCAGGTTGGAAGTAGAGCAGCTTGATATGATTCTGGAACAACGCGATTTATCTGAAGAAGAAGAATGGGTTATGGAGGAGTGCAAGAAGACTATAGCTGAGATTTGGTATGCTAGAAATAAAGACTTGCAACAACGGGCGCGGGTGAAATGGGCGACTTCGGGAGACGAAAACTCTGGGTATTTTCACAGGATTATAAACGGGAGAAGATCGACTAATGGGGTTCCGGGTATTGAGGTGAATGGTAGATGGGAAACGAAGCCTAAATGTGTCAAAAGAGAGGTTCTTAATTTCTTTCGGGAACATTTCAAAGAAAGGTGTGTTATCAGACCCAATATTGTGTGTCAGAATTTAAAAGTTGTTCCAGAAGACAAGAGGGCAGCGCTTGTTCGAGCTTTTTCCAAAGAAGAAATCAAATCTGTAGTGTTCGACTGTGGAAAAGACAAGGCCCCAGGTCCGGATGGCTTTAATTTCAACTTTGTTCATAAATTTTGGGGAGAACTAGAAGATGATTTCTTCAAAATTCTCACAGAATTCTATGAAACAGGTTTTATTAGCCCGGAATGTAGTACTTCGTTTATAACATTGGTCCCGAAATGTAAAAACCCGATTTCTATGAAGGAGTTTAGACCTATTAATCTCATTGGTATGGTTAGTAAAATCATTTCAAAGATCTTGGCGAATCGTATAAAGCTTGTTATGGGAGATGTGATATCGGAATCTCAGTCGGCATTTATCAAAGATAGGAATATCTTGGATGGTCCGCTGGTGTTGAATGAGGTTATTAGTTGGTTAAAGAGAAAACAAAAGAAGGCGTTTCTTCTAAAGATTGATTTCGAAAAAGCGTACGATAACGTTAACTGGAGTTTTCTTAACTCGGTTATGGAGCAAATGTGTTTTCCGGAAAGATGGCGAAGATGGGTTATGGGAGTTTTACAATCAGCCCGCTCGGCGATTCTTGTCAATGGGTCGCCAACTTTCGAGTTTTCGTGCCAGAAGGGTCTTCGCCAAGGGGATCCTTTGTCGCCTTTCTTATTCCTTTTAGTGATGTAAGTTCTCTCGTATATCATCTATAAGGCGGTTCAAATCGATGAGTTCAAAGGTGTCAAGGTGAAAGAGAACGCGGAGGTATTGTCGCACTTGTTATATGCTGATGACGCGCTTATTCTTGGAGAGTGGTCGAGTAGCAACGTGGTTAGCATAGCTAGAATTTTGAGATGTTTCCATGTTTGTTCGGGGCTGAAAATAAACATCAATAAATCCAATCTTTTTGGTGTTGGCATGGCTAATGAAGAGGTGGATGGTACGGCTATGGCTTTGGGTTGTAAGCGGGGGAATCTTCCTTTTGACTATTTGGGCATAAAGGTGGGAGCCAATATGAATAGGTGTGGTAACTGGAAGAAAGTGATTGAGGTTTTTGAAGCTAGATTGGCTTTGTGGAAAGCGAAACTATTATCGATTGGTGGAAGAGTTATTCTAATCAAATCGGTCCTTGAGAGCCTTCCGGTCTACTATTTCTCCTTGTATAAAGCTCCTAGGAAAATCATCGATACTCTTGAAATAATTATGAGAAAATTTCTGTGGTCGGGCTCCTTAGATAAGAATTCGATCCATTGGGTCAGTTGGGATAAGGTGACTAGCCCGAAAAAATTTGGTGGGTTGGGGATTAAGAGATTGAAAGACGTGAACGAAGCGCTTTTGTTTAAATGGGTGTGGAGATATAGAGTTAATCCGGAAGGTTTATGGCGTCGTATTATTGATTCTGTTCATAACAAAAATAAGATGTGGGAGACGCTTCCTGTTTGTAACAACGCGGCTGGAAATTGGAAAGCTATAGTGAAGTCAGGTAGCTCTTTAAAGTCTGGAAATAAGCCGCTGCACTCTTTCATAAGGGTTAAGGTGGGTAGTAACTCTTCGGCTCGTTTTTGGCATGATGTGTGGTTGGGTGAAGTTAGTCTCAAGAACCGCTGGCCGCTTCTGTATGCGCTGGAGAACAAGAAGGACTGTTTTGTTACAGACCGTATTAAGAAGGTGGGCAACAGTTGGTTGTTAGACGCTGATTGGGTGTCCAGGATTTATACGGTGGACGCTTTTGATCAGTGGCTGCAGATTACGGGCTGCATCAGCAGCTTAGCGATGTCTGAATCTGCAGATCGATGGTACTGGGCTGCTGATAAAGAGAAGACGTTTTCTACGCATTCGGTCAGGTATATGCTGCAATTGGGGACGGATTATGGTACTAATTTCAAGTTTAAATGGGTTGCTTGGGTGCCTCTTAAGTGTCAAATAATGGTTTGGAGGGCTTCGATGAATAGGCTTCCAACGAATGTTGAATTATTTAAACGCCAAGTCTCTCTCCCGAATCTGTTGTGCTCGTCGTGTGAAGATGCTCCCGAGTCTATTATGCACGTGATGATGGATTGTGTCTTTTCTGCTAATGTATGGGATTATATTAGTAGATGGATTGGTGTTACTCCTATTTACGCGTTCGAGGTGAAGGATTTCTTGAACATTCACAAGGTGATTGGTGGTGACAAATTCAGAAAGAAGATCGTCTATGGGATCATTATGATCACTATGTGGAGTCTTTGGCTTGCTCGGAATGATATGGTGTTCAAGAGATCTAAAACTACGGCTTTAGAAGTGATCGCTAGAGTCAAGTCTTTGGCTTTTCTTTGGTTAAAACATAGGAGTAAATGTAAAGATATCGTGTGGAGAGATTGGAGTCGAAACCCTTTGTATATGTTTTAGTGGTTTTTTGCGTCAGCCCTTTCTTTGAGGTCTGCGCGTTTTTTGTGAATAAAATTTATCTTTCAAAAAAAAAATTCAATGAATCCCATCAATTTTCCATTCAATCGTTAATTCTTCCCTTTACGTTTTCTCTTTTGCAATACATTAATACACCCTCCACCCACAAATTGAAAAACCAATCTCACCCAATTATCAGAACCAGAGGCTTATTTCACGTCTTATGTGTGTGTCTTTGATCCGATCGTATTGTAATTTTATTTTAAGGTTTCATTTTTGTGTTCGAAATTGTAATTGTGAAGTCAAATCTTCACAGTTTCTTGAGTTGGTTAGGAACACAAGAAAGGATAATAAGAAAACAACAATTTGCTTCGAAGCATTCCGAGATGGTTAAATGTTCCATTATTCGCCGAATAAGGTATGAAATTAACGCTTTTTGGTTTCAATTTGTGTTTGACAGTCAGTGTGTATGTATGTGAGAGTAATGGTATTATTATTTGATGTTAACATCTTTAAATTTATGATCCACATATACAGATTTGGACATTTGGAAACATTTCCATTTGGTAAGAGAAAGGGCATTTTTTTTTTATTTTTTTGAGTAGGGGCTCGGTTTTAGTTTTGGGGGGAGAGAGTAACTTTTTTTATGTCATTTTTAAGACCACCCCTTAGAGGTGCTTATGTCACACATACTAGATGTGAAAAACTAGATGGGTCATACAAATTTGGAATTTTGGTATAAGGTCAAAGTGGGTAGTTTTTTTCTTTATCTTTTGTTACTGGTGACATGTTTTAGTGTTTTTTTAGAAGTAGGGGCTTGGTTAACCGTGATTAATACATGCTTGTATTTTACTTTTATGAAAAAGAATTGGGGCTAAGTATGTATCCATGTTGGGGTTGATTGGGCTAGCCACAGGCTACGAAGATACTGTAACTTTTATTTAGGTGTGAATAAAATGTTTTGGTCTTTAAAGAAAAGTTCTAACTTAATGCCTAAAACATCATGACATGCTTTTATGATTTAATTACATTGTTGTTGAAATATACCAAAGTTGAGATCAAACTTAATACACTATGATAAGTCAAACCAACAACCCATTTTGACATATAATCAAACCCAAGTTATTATTTGATATACTAGCACGTGTTTCTTCTTTGAACGATTTACTAAGTCATATGTTATTTTATCATCGTTTTTATACCCATTTTATACTGACCCTTATGGTGTCCCACCTACAAAAGTTATGTATCTACCATTAAGCAATAGTAGGTTTAATTACACAAAAGGTTATCTATATTATATTATATTATATTATATTATATCTTATTAAGGAGGAGTGATAGCTAATATAGTAATTTTGTACACCATCTAACTATTATAGCAACATGTACAAGTAAATCAAGCTTATATTATGAGGGTATAATTGGAACCTTTTGTACAATTAAGACACAAAGAAGGGTAGCAATGTAATTTTACCATGGACTCATATCTCACATCTCGAAAACATATTCCACCCCTACCCTCATATGTATCTTAATCGATAGAAAACTCCTGTAATCAATTTCTTTAATGTGATGGAAGGTCAAGGGACTTCATAACCCACCAAAGCAACCTTCTCTCTTTAATCCATTTCTTGCTGTGGTAACTGATATCTTGATTAACCATGATTGATTCTTGTTTCATGAAACCAGCAAACGTATATCATCGAGATTTGAAACCGAAGAACATATTAGCAAATGAAATGTTCTTTTACTTTTTTAGTTATTGCGATTTTTCTTATTTATTTTTTTTGTTTTATACTTGCAGTATACATCTGCTGTTGATATTTGGGGCATTGGATGTATATTTGCTGAGGTATTGACCGGAAAACCTCTTTTTCCTGGAAAAAACTGTGGTTCATCAGTTGGAGCTTATTACCGATCTTCTTGGGACACCGTCATCAGATACCATTTCTAAAGTATGTTAAATCACTTCATTTTATGAAGTTTTGGTTATTTACAAATTGGGACAAAGAAAAGTTGCATCATTTGTGCCTTATGCAACTGACTATTGCATTATTATCTGCTTATTGTGAGCCGAAGTCGCAATGATGTGTTTTTAGTGCTCTGCTGAAGTGATTTTGAATATAATCATCTGATTGTTTAAGGAAAAATAAAACTACTTATTGTCAATATAACGAAAAAGATTGTTGGTTGAAATTTTAGATGTGTTATTAAATTTATTTGCCAGATAATTATACTAAATATAATCATTCTGTAAAGAATGTAAACAAATTGGCATATTTTATATTTTCTACTTTAAAAAATATAAAAGGAAGTCTCTTTTGTCACTTCCTTTAGGTCGTTGTCAAAAAACACCTATAGACTATTTAAACTTAATGAACAAGTCCTTATCACTATATTGGACCTTTCTAAAAATAAAATGTAGACTTTATCTCTAGAGTTTGGGGACTTGTGTGCGAATTCACCAAATTTCAATCGGGTTGTAACAAAAATTGTCTTTTTATTCTCAATTGCCACACACTCAAAAACAACTTATTATTCATGTGCAGCCAAGATGCAGACTGTGTGAGCAAGGAGAGGAAGATGTATGTATATTATATTGTGTTGTGTTACATAATATATGTGATTATGTATACCCCCTGACATCTGACTTGATTTAATGTATTTTAATGTTGTTTTTTTTGTTTTTTAATACATAAGCATGTTTTTTGCATATATGACTTCTGATGTGGTAGCTGGCATTGCATCGACTAGCATTGAAACGACTAATAAGTATTATTGTTGTTGATATGTTTATTGTATTTTATCCAATATATAAAAAAGACAAATTGCAAGATTAGGGTTCTTGAGATATAGTTTGGGCTTTTCTTTTATATTGTGATGAATAATGATATGTAAGAATGCAGATTCTGTAGAAAAGATTAAAGATCATTTGAGGAGGACAAAGAGCTTGCTGGATGGTCTATAAGCATTCTAGACACCTATGGATCTAAGTCGTTTCAGGTATACAAGTGATTCGACCTCATATATTTTTATTTTTTAATATTGCTCTATAAAACTTCAACATCCCATAGCTTTAGTTTCTCAGAAAAATAGTTTTGAACAATTTTTAATAAAATTTGCTAATAAGAGGCTTCATCAGCACTTAATTTGACCCCAATCTGAGCTTGAACAAGAGTTGAGAATCATGGCTTTCTTATATGTTTTTCTGCTACAAATCAAGCTGATAATTCAGCCTAAGCTTGGCAAAACGATTAGTTTGGCTTGTCTGGGTATCATGTCAAAATGGGCTTGGGTCGGAACTGTCTTTTTAGAAGAACCCAATTTGGTTAGGGTCAGAGTTGGGTTTTGACCAAAATGGGTTCCGGTTGAAATGAGTTTTAGAAAATTGACTATGATTAATAATTGTAGCAACTATATTTATCATCGGTAAACGAGTGGGAAGGTGGTGTCGATTGGCCAGGTCGAAACGGGCTGTAGTTCAGCTTTATGCTTATCTAATAACGACTACTCTTTCTTAGAACTATGAATACGAGGGCACTGACTAGAAACAAAGTAAGTTTGTAGACAACCAAGCTTGTTTAGGTCTACTTGAGAAAGTAACGACTGATCAATTGTTTTATGTATAGATACCCACAAGACCGTTGAAATAGATACCAACACGACTATTAATTAGGTACTGAGCTTTGTTTTCTTTCATTTGTAAATCATGATTGCTGGGTGTATATAGCTTTCTTGGTTGTCATCAATTTATTTGCTTTTGAATTTACAATGACCATTGGTTAATTTCATCTTTTATTTGATTCTTTGTGAGTTATTTATGCAGTCATCATTTACTTTTTGCCGCACCACAAAAGTTCCATAATGCCTACTTCATGGAACTCAAAAGGCATATTAAATTTGTGGACACTAGATATATAGTTTCTGATTATCTAAGTTGCCAATATGTGCGCTATACATCAATGCTTCTGTCTTAAGGTTGCATTGTGGTACACACGTAGTGCATATATGTGTGGTTGGTTACACACAATTAGAGGTGGCAAAATAAGCAGGTTGCCGAATTGGGAAGCAGGTCAAAATGGGTATTAGTTGATACGGATTGGGTCAACCCAACACGCTTTCTGTCCACAGAATTTTATATTTTGTTTTCCTAGATACCAAGTATGTCAAGAAAGTTGTATTAATTCTATAATATTGAATAACTTTTAACAACAGGGTAATAAGTGTATGATCTTTGACAAGTTTTTTTAGTACTTTATAAATAATCAATATACTAAATATTATTGTAGAATTTAATTCATTAACGAATTAACCTCTTTTCATTTTGCGGTTCAATCATTTTATATGAACACTCATATTAAATCTATTGGACCGATCCGATCAGTGAACCAATAAGACACCATATATGTTCACTATTTGGTCCGGTTCTGAAAACATATGTTTATATAACGGTTTCAAAACAAATTTACGTTAATATTATAGAAGTGAAAATTATTGTATAATGACATTTCACATGATGATATTTACCTTTTGTTTTGATTTTTCTTTATTTGAAATATCAGCGCTTCCAATTTGATGTTTTTTTCCTAATTAGATAACTTTGGAGGATAGGTGATCAGGGTTTTGAAGTGTGGATTTTGAATCGGACTTTGTTCGGTTAAAAAATTGAATCATTTTGTTTGTATCTGAGGTAAACTGTTTTGGTGCTCTTTTTAGTTATGCAAAAATTGCTTAACTAATAGCTAAAAATGATGTTTCCTTTTTTAAATTAGTTCTAGGCACCTAAACAAGCCTTTTTTTTATCTATTTTAGACATGTCGACTGGTTTAAGCCTGTTCAGACAAGTTTTTGTTTTGACAGGTTCAGGATGTTTTTCCAATTTAAAGTGTGAATTATCTTGGATTCTTACAACGTATATACAACGAATGGAGAGGATTATTTGGATAGACTTCAGATTTCATTCCCTATTTGCAAGACACTGGAAAGAGCAAAATACTTCATCACTAAGTATGGTAACTTTAACAATCTTGTTACTTACGAGTTATGTGTAAAAAACTTATTAGTTGCGTCGTGGTGATGGATTTTGTGATGCTGCAATTGCTAAAGTACTTGCTGCAGTTCTAATGGTATTCGCTGTTTATTGACCCTTATATTCTTTGCTTAATATTTGAATCTTGTACTAAGTTTTATAATTAAGTCATGCTTTCTTATACTAAGTTTTGTCATGACCAGATGTGTCCCCTTCCAAATGGGACCCAAACTCAACTAACTGAGGTTCTTCAAAGTCATTGCATTCTTGTTACTGCAAGTCATCCATATCCGCTGCCTACACCAGTATATCGTCCCTCTTATAAGAGTGAGTTGCAATCAAAATACCGTTTATCTATCTGATGCTAAACATTTGCCACGTCATTTCCTCAGGTATTGACTTCAAAGAGGTTGTGGGATAAAATTCTTTCGGGTCATAATGGGTCGTTTTAAAAAGGTGGCAATTTTGTTCGGGTAAAAACGGGTCATTTTAAAAGCATGATTCACTGTGTTCAGCTATTTTTGCTCGAATACAATTGAAATTTGGGTGTTTGTTTTAGGCCAACACACCTGGAAGAAATTTCATTAATTTGACTTTCGATCTGTTGGTCCATTTCTATATGTCTATTTTTCTTCTTTGGTTGCTTGATGTTCCATTTTGTACATACAAATTTAATAAGAATATGTTCTTAATAATCATATCAGGTGTATATTCCAATTTAAAGTTGTTATTCTTTACCTTGATAATGATACAAAATAACATGTGTTCGACCATAAGACTCTGGAAGGATTCAGGAAGCAAACTTTGGACATATTTTCTATTAATATTTTTGAGAACAGTTTCCTTGACTGGAAGCCTTGACTTTCATGTTTAGCTGTTTTAAAGAGTTTCATTTCCCAATTTATACTAAAGTGTTATTATTTTTAATGACTTATATGCTCAAATAAAAAGGAAATGTTGTAATACTTAGGTGGCAGAAGGATTATAATTTATTTATTGTCTTCATATTCAGAAAATGCAAATCATAAGGTCGCTTGATTTGCATTTCGGAACTGTGATTATATAGTTTAAGATGAAGGTCTACAAGAACCAAGTTGAGTTTCTAAGATTCGAACTTTTCCTTCTCTTAATTAGATCCCAATTCAAATTTAACTCATTTGCCTATTAACAATCATTACAGAGAATTGGAGCCAAAGATTTATGTTCCTTTTTTTCCCTTCTTTTGCATTGTATCTTGTTACGAAGTATTCTAAGTTTATTAGTGATTGCCACAAAGCATTTGTTTTTTAGGCAAATGGATTATGATTATGATTTTATTTTGTACAAATTAGATATGATATGAAATTGCGTAACATCATGAATAGTTCAAATGTTCAAAGTTTTTATAATTTCGTTTAAATTGCTCCTCAGATATGTTTCTTTAGGCACTTTGGGCGTTCAGTTGTTCGAGTCGATAACCTTGCACTGCGTAAAGCTTTCATCTTGGTACGTCAAATTTGTATAAATATTTAGAATTACTATTAACATGCTATGCTAAAGGGGGAAGGGACACAAGCCCCGTGTAGCCCCATGTCATCTTGGTACGTCATTTTTACCCCAAACTAGCCTAAACACCGGAAAACGCCAAGCCAAATTAGCTTGAAACCAAGGACTCCACCATTTTACCATACCCACCAATCACACACACCCCATGAGATGGTCCTCACCCGAAAAACCCACTTTTTTTCTTCTCTTTCTTCTTCTCTCTTCGGCTTCACTAAACCGAAATTTGAAGCTAAAGAGGGGGGCGGTGTAGCCTCTGGGCTTCACAAGCCTAACATCACAAACCAAGAGTGCCCCGTCCCCTCTAATAATTTAACGCTACAAATTGTCCCCTCCACGCTTATTTATTTATTTTCCTACCGCACATCCATACACCCCTTTTACTTTAGAGTACTCAAATGTTTTCAACTTGTTTTTGTTTTATGCGCCCCATATGCATATTTATATATTAGCCTAAATATAGGATGTAATCGTCTTCTTAATTATTTTCTATTTTGTTTTTGTATCGCAGTTGGAGCCTTGAAGGTTAGTGGAATAAGGTTAGCTTGCCCACGTAGTATACATTAGATGATTTGAACATGTAATGCATTTAAGCGCTTCATCGCATAATTGAATTTGACGTTAGTCGGGACACCCGCCGCAACGCGCGGGCATTCACACTAGTACCATATAAAAAGAATAAAGCCGTAAATTCAAAGAATATATGGACACATGGTTTGTATATTACGGAGTATTATTTAAAAAGTAGATGTCGAATCTATCATTATCTTACTATTAATAGACCATCAGATTAAACACTGATTTTGCCATTTTGGTAATTCATGATTTGGGGCAGGGCATTTCGTGAAAACTGAATTCAAACCCCACTAAGTATAAGAAGAGCAAGCTTAGCCATTAAAAAAATACATGTTTTGTTTATTTATTTATTCAATGTCTGAACTAAAAACTGGTTACCATATATAATTATATTCAAATTAGAATAATCAAAAACAGATTTGTGAGGTAGAGTGCTATGAGAGACGAGGGTAACCGCAAGAATCCTATTCCGATCAACATTCAAAGAAGGATTACAAAGTTTTTTTGTCATGAACCTACCAGAGCGCTGCAGTGGGAATGATCTTGCCGGGTTTGTTCGGGTCCATGCCGAGATATATGATATATATATTGCGAGAAAGAAAGACAAGTTGGGTAACAGATTTGCTTTTCTCTCTTTACTTGACGTGAAGAATCCGGGGGAGATGGAGAAGACATTGTCGAGTATCTGCATGGGTGATTACAAACTAGGTGTTAATGTTGCAAAGTTTTCACTAGAAGATGGGGAGATAAGCAAAAGACTTAAGGAAGAGGCTGTGCCGAAGATACACATTGAAAAGGAGACAACAGCTCCGGTGAAGGTCGATGTATTCACAGGGTCCACGTCGTTCAAAGACGTGTTTCTCGAAAAACCTATAGAGACTAAAGAAGAGAAGATGGTGGTATTGAAAGATGAACACAAGGCACATACCCATGTTTACGGGAGGGCAATTATCTTACGTGTTACCGGGTTCAAAGCATTGAAGACCATCGGCCAAGTGGTTAAGGATTTGTCAAAAGGGAAAGGAATTGTTCAGTTTCTAGGAGGGTTGGATACTCTCATTACTTTTCCGGACAGTAAGAAGCTCATAGTTTTTGCAACATTATTAAAGGTAATAAGGACGTTTGTCAATCGGCTTCTATATGGATGGGGCAATCACTTCCATTTGAAAGACTAGCATGGTTGCGTATTCAAGGTGTTCCTTTACACCTTCTT
The DNA here is from genome assembly GCA_030844895.1 of Ambrosia x helenae. NCBI lineage: Eukaryota > Viridiplantae > Streptophyta > Magnoliopsida > Asterales > Asteraceae > Ambrosia > Ambrosia x helenae. The sequence goes on along the minus strand of JAUTDX010001446.1, from coordinate 5,948 downwards.
GATAATGAAGTGCTCAATAGTATAGGTGAACGTTTCGGGAAAGTTATTCATGAAGCCCAACATGATCAATGGGACGTTGATTTATCTTTTGATTATGTGGGTGTTATTGTCTCAGACGGGAAACGTATTCAAGAGGAGGTGATAATTCAGTGGAAAGGTCGCAAGTATCGGGTCTGGGTGGCTGAAGAAGTCAGGGACTGGATGCCGGAATTTTTATCTAATACGAATAAAGAAGGTACTCATCCGATGAATAACGTTCAGATGTCGGAGAAGTCCATGCAGGAGATGGGTAATACGGCCAATTTGAATTTTAATTCAAATTTGGTAAATGCTAGTTCTTCGGAAGGCGTTATGGAAGTTGAGGATTTTTTGCATGATGTGGTCAAGGACGTTTTGGAACCTTCTGTTAATGATTCTCATTTAAATGGAAAGGATATGGGTAGTAATAAAGTCAATTCAAGGTTTATGGTAAAAGCCAAATTGAATGGTGGTAAAAAAGGTAACAAGTGTGATAATAGAAAAGGCAAAGTATTGGACTGTAAGAATGCTGGGCCTAGTGGAGCCAAGTTTGTGTCTGTAGAAGATCGGCCCAATTCCAAAAAACGCCCAAGATTGGATTTTGACCCAGTTGGTATGGATTTATTTGGGCTAGACATATTGTTGGGTATTAGACGACCTGCTTCCATGGAAAAGGCCCAATCGGGTGATACAGAGAAGGTTTGTCCATCGAATACTAATCAAGTTCCAACTGATAGCAGGGGTGAAGAACCTCCTTCTCATGAGTTTCAAGACGCTAGGGCGGATTCTGAGGAGGATAATTCCAATTCGCTAGAAGGTAGTGAAGATGTAGAGATTGAGGTTGAAAGAACTATTGCCATGGGGTCAGTGGTAGGGGCCGATTTGAGCAATTTCAAAGGTTTAGTTAATGAACTTATACAAGAGGAAGGGAGACAAGCAGGTATTTTATGATTTTTTTGTCGATTAATGCCAGGGGGTTGGGGGTGCCTGGAAAACAAGGGTGGGTTAAAGGTCTTCGTTTAAAAATATGGGGTGGATTTTCTTGCTTTACAAGAATCTAAGTTATCGACTGATTTGAAGTTTAACGGGGCTTATGTCTGGGGGAAAGGGGATTATGATTGTGAGATGGTTCCTTCGTATGGCCGTTCAGGTGGTATTATTAGTGTGTGGAATAACAAGATCTTCACTAAAAGTTCAGTTATTCAGGATCCCAATTTTCTCTTAGTTTCGGGGTGTTTGGTAGAAGATGGTCGGTGCTGAATATCGTTAATGTTTATGCACCTCAGAAAGTTATGGCTAAGAGGATTCTATGGGACAAATTAAAGGCGGTTATTAGGATCCGTCAAGGTATGTGGGTTATTATTGGAGATTTCAACGCGGTTCGAGGCCCGGAAGAGAGAAAGAATTCACGTTTCAACCGTTTGAGTACATGGGATTTCAATTCTTTTATTAACGATATGGGTTTGAATGAATATATCATGAGAGGTGGCAAATTCACTTTTCTAGCATAGAAAGATGGTGAAACCAAAATGAGTAACATTGACAGATTTCTTGTGTGTCAAGACTTCTTTAATCGTTGGCTGTCTGCTTGTGTTAGAGCCCTTCCTAAAGATTTATCTGACCATTCGCCTATTCTGGTTTCCGTGGTGTACCGTAATTATGGTTATAAACCGTTTCGGTGGTATAATACTTGGTTGGAGAAGGAAGGATGTGAAGAGGTGGTTAAAAAAGCTATGTTCGGATGTTCATTTGATGGTGAGCCAGATTATGTTATCACGAGAAACTGAAACGGGTCAGAGAAGCTGTCCGAAAATGGTATATGGAGACTTCAGTCAAAGAAGAAGAAACACTAGAAGGATGTAAAGTCGAATTAAAAAAGCTGGATAGCATTATGGAAGAAAGGGATCTTGTTGAAGAAGAGGTGTGGATTCGAGAAGAATGTAAGAAAGAAATTATTCAGGCACAACAGTTCAAGTGTAGGGATTTAAAACAAAAATCCCGTATTAAATGGGCGTCTTTGGGAAATGATAACTCGGCGTTTTTTCATAGGGTGGTAAATGGGAGAAAGGCTTCTAATTCTTTGTCGGGCCTGTTGATTAATGGTCAATGGTCTTCTAAGCCTTCGTTAATTAAAAAAAGAAGTATTTCGTTTCTTTCGAGGTAAATTCTATGATGTTCATAAAGTTAGACCTGAATTAAAATGTGTGGGCATAAACCAGGTTCCTGTTTCTGATGTGGAAAACTTGGTTCGGCCTTTTTCGAGAGATGAAATCAAGGAGGCTTTGTTAGATTGCGGGTCGAATAGGGCTCCTGGACCCGACAGCTTCAACTTTCATTTTTTTAAGCATTTCTGGCCTCTTTTCGAAGAGGATTTTGATAGCTATTTGATAACTTTCACCAATCCGATCGTATTAACAGAGGTTGCAACACTTCTTTTATTACTTTGATCCCTAAAAACAAGACATCGGTGGGCTTGAAAGACTATAGGCCTATTACTTTAGTCGGAGTTACCAGCAAAATTATTTCTAAAGTTTTGGCGAGTCGTATTAAAGATGTCATGGGAAAGATTATTTCCGACTCCCAAACAGCGTTTCTGAAAGGGAGGTTCATTTTAGATGGTCCTCTCATGATGAACGAGGTGTACGGGTGGATTAAGAAGACGGGGAAAAAAGCCTTTATGTTAAAAATAGATTTTGAAAAGGCTTATGATAACGTCAATTGGTGCTTTCCTGTTATCAGTCATGAGCCAAATGGGTTTTCCTTCCAGACGGTGCACTTGGGTCAAAGGCATTCTTCATTCCGCTAGATCTTCGGTTTTGGTTAATGTCTCTCCAACTTTGGATTTTCAGTGCTACAAGGGTATTAGACAAGGAGACCCGTTATCTCCTTTTCTTTTCCTCATAATTCTGGAGGCCTTTTCTTTTCCAGTGAGTACAGCTTGTGAGGCGGGTGAAATTAAGGCGATTCGTATTGGTAATAATGGCCCGATTCTATCCCATTTATTATATGCGGATGATGCGGTGATCGTTGGAGATTGGTCCAAAGATAATGTGGAAAATATGGCGAGGTTACTTCGAGTCTTCTATTTATGTTCGGGCCTAAAGATAAATATTTGTAAGTCGCAATTGTTTGGGATTGGTGTCGATGATGAAGAGGTGGCGTCCATGGCAGATATTCTTGGTTGTCGTACAGGGTCTTTTCCATTCGACTATTTGGGAATTCGCGTTGGAGCCAATATGAACAAGACTTGTCATTGGGATGGGGTCATCAATTCCATTCAAAATCGCCTAGCTTCTTGGAAGGCGAACACTTTATCCATGGGCGGTAGACTTACGTTGGTAAAGTCGGTGCTTAGTAGTCTCCCGGTGTATTATCTCTCGCTTTATAAAGTCCCCTCTTCTATCTCTAACCTTATTGAGAAGACAATGAGGAATTTTTTATGGGTGGGAGCTGGTGATATTAGTAAATTTTGTATTTCTTGGGAAGTTATTACTACGTCTAAGAAGAACGGTGGTCTGGGGATCTCTAAAATCAAAGATGTGAACCTGGCCCTTTTGCTAAAATGGGTGTCGAGGTTCAAAAGTCATTCAGATTCAAGTTGGTGCAGAATTATTGAAGCCATTCATGGTGGTCGTGGGCGATATTCGTTTCTGCCGGTTAATAATAGATTTTCTGGATGCTGGAAATCGATTGTTACGGTGTCCGAGAGGTGCAGGTTCAATGGGTCCCCCGTTAGTGTGTGGATTCGGCCGATTGTTGGGAGTGGGAGGGAGATAAAATTTTGGCATGATTTATGAGTTAGGAAGTCCATATTAAGTATGAGGTGGCCTAATCTTTTTCGGTTGGAAAAGAACAGACAGTGTGTTGTTGCAGATAGACTTAAAATGAACAATTTTGGTCTAAAATTTTATCCAGAGTGGAGTAGAGGACTCTGTATAGTAGCGGAGCTTTCTGAATTTCAAGATCTCCAGTTTTTGCTGTGAAAGGTTATTGTTTCTGCTGCTAAAGTCCGATGGTTTGGGGGAAGGACGCGAACGTTGACTTTTCTGTTTCCAAGATAAGAGGTTGCTGCGATGGATAGTGAAGTCAAACGAGATCGTTGTATGAGATGGGAATCTTGGGTTCCCATCAAGGTTAACCTTTTCACTTGGCGTTTGGAGATGCATCGTATCCCTACTAGATTGGCCCTCTTCATAAGACAAGTTCCTATTCTAAACTCAGTTTGTCTGATGTGCGAGTATGGGGATGAAGACGCGTCCCATCTGTTCACCGGGTGTATTTTTTCTATCGGAGTTTGGTGTGCTATCGAGAAGTGGTGTAGAATTCCTCCGATTATGGATTTTGATATTGAAGACTTGCTCCGGATTCAAGATAATATGGCGGCAACTAAATGGTCGAAAAAGATTATTCGAGGTATTGTGATGACTACTTGTTGGGCGATATGGAAGAGTAGAATGATAAAGTTTTTAAAGGGTGTAATGCTAAAGTTGCCGACGTGATCGCTCTTGTCAAGTCTTGGTCGTTTTTATGGTTGAGGAATAGATCGAAATTTAGGTCCATTGTTTGGAAGGATTGGTCTGTGTACCCATTGTATATGATGTAATTGTTTCTTGTGGCGGTCCTCTCTTTGAGAACTTGTCCGTTTTCTAATGAAGTTCACATTTCAAAAAAAAATAATAATAGAAAAGGCTTGACTTTAATCTATTTAAATCATGTCTTTCTATATTGTTGTATTAGTCTTCAAGAAAAAATAAATAAATAAATCCCGCCTCAAAATTGTGTTAAAGATATTAAAAAGAAAGAGTTAATAACCAAAACAGTTCCTGTGATTTGGTGGTTTTTGCCAGTCCAGCCCAAAATTAAATTAATTGCCAGAACAACCCAGTAGTTTTCACGAAATGCGCAAAAAAAAGTCCAATTTTTTAACGGGGTTAATTCAACCTCTTTAAGTTAAGGACAAAATCGTTAACTCACTTCTATTTATAATTCTGAATGTATTTAACTATTTATAATTCTGAATCTTCTTCCCTAATTCTTTGACTCAAGAACCATAACCCTAGACTTTGAAATCAACCCGATAATGTTTCTGTTTCACTAACATACCTTAGGGGTTTTGATAAGTGGATAAAAATGAGTAGATTGGCATGAATAATTACCGATTTGATGTCGGATTGAAGTCATGTTTGAGGAGATATGACCGATAGACAACAGGTCCACATGAAATATATCCCAAGGGTTGTTCTTCCATAGTTGCTGTATGGTTAGGGTGTAGAAAGGACCTACTTTGAGGTCTGGATTGGATTTTAAATCGAAGTATTGGTTTAATCCTTGATAACTTATGGTTAATTAAATTGATTTTGAAAGGTTAAGAAGTTCTAGTTTCTGGCAACTGGATATTTGAACTGAGATTAGTTTAATAAGGTGGTTGTTTTGATAGGACGAGTTCTTTTAGCTCTGTTAGCTTTTCCGATTGCCGGAGAGATGGAGCCTCTCAGGCGATGGTGGTGGCATACAATACATGTGACACGGAGGACGGTGGGGTGTTGGAGATTCCTTGGTTCACAGAATATTCTGGCGGTGTTGCAGATGGTGGTGTAGCTAGTTGTGATGCCTAAGTGTTTGTGGATGGATATGAGAGCTTGATGGTCGGATGGTTCGAGGTTTAATCTGGCTTGAATGGAGAGGATTAGGGTGAGGAAGGTGAGGAGAGAGAGATGGCTCATGGTGGACATTGCCGGTGGTTGCCGGCGGTGTTTGGACTAGAAAGATGATGGTGGGGATATTATTATATATTGAAAGACACCATTTTTTTATCTCAACAGGTCCCTCAAATTTGTATTTTTGTTTCAAAAATAACATTCCCTCTTTTCCATTGCTATTCAGACGGTAAATGGATAATTTTGCCCTGACTTAATTGGGTTGAGTTAACC